>OMOT01042014.1:0-10764 GCA_900312575.1 Acanthochaenus luetkenii | reverse complement strand
GGATATTTCAGTTACAATACCAAGTTTGCTTGTATATGAAAGAGATTCTCAGAGAACTAATGCTGTAAATTGTACAAGGAACCCTCTAACCTGGTGCATTATTAAAATATTAATGTTTACATTAAGAATTGACCCCAAAGCAGTTACATGATCTGAGCTGATGATCCATCGCACAAAAAGTTTTCTGGTTGTAAATCAGTGGAATAATTAGCGCGACTGAAAACTGTTGTTTAACAGGCAAAACAATGCAATCGAGTTTTCTTCTGTGTCACGCTGCTCCGTGTGTTTGTTATTCCAGTCCACGTGTAGAGAACGTAAAGCGGGGTCGGGAATGACGTGAAATATGTCCGTAAAGCAGTTCTGCTGCTTTTTTGCGGCAATGGCGATAGAAACGATAGAGGAAAATATCTACGATAGACATTTTTCTATCGCCGCACGATATATATCATCATATCGAACAGCCCTAACACAGTAGTACAGTTATTTGGTTGTCTGCAGTACTACTACTACTAGTAATAATTGTAGAAAGTATTATTGCATTGTATCTTTAATACGTTAATACCTAATAATTTATTTGTTTTGTTTACCTCTGTTTCAGTCTGAGCAGCAACTGATAGATTGTGCCCAAGACTTCAATAACCATGGATGCATGGGGTTTGTAACATTCATGAAATTATGATAAGATTACCATTCCTATATAGGCCTTCAACCAGTGGTAGCGATATTTGATCACTGCCCAGTGAAGGTAACAAAACTAATTGGTTTGTTTCAGTGGGCTCCCCAGCCAGGCATTTGAGTACATCAAATACAACAATGGGCTTATGACAGAGGATGACTATCCCTACAAAGGCCATGTATAATATTTCTGGTGTATTATCTTGTACTTTTCAAATTTTGTTTGTTTGTTTAATTTTTTTTAAATAAATGACTTTTGTTCTTCCCATCTCAGGATGACACTTGCCATTTCAAACCTGCGCTGGCAGCCACTTTCATCAAAGATGTTGTCAACATAACAAGTGTGAGTTTATAGATATATGAAAATGCAGTACTGCTGGTAACAAAGTTTACAAATCAGTTTTGCAATTCCATAACCAAGACAGTGCCCTTATCCATTTGAATCCATAATAATGAGGAAGAAACAAGATGCTTAGCCTAAAATAATTTTGTCTTAGGCAAATTAGTTTCAAATTTCTTCCAAGAAAATGAAAACCTACTGTGATACCAGTATTGTGAGTACTTGGTTACGATCCCAGTTTAGTATGTTGTATTAACATTCTACTACAGCTGCAACTTTACCTCCCCGCAGCATTTTCTTACTCATTTACTCATCCAAATGTCTGTATGTTTGTCCAACAGTATGATGAAAAGGGCATGGTGGATGCTGTGGCCAGGCTCAACCCTGTGAGTTTTGGCTACGAGGTCACAGCTGATTTTGTGCACTACAAAGAAGGTGTTTATACCAGGTGAGAGGAGGGTCTCTATAGCTTAACAACTTGTATATACTACTTATGTACTGTTGCCCATGAATTAAGTGCAGTGAGATACGTCAATAACGGTTTTACCTCTGTATGTTCAGTATTTAGTGCGCCGTGGTACTTTTTAGACTAAGTAAAGCTATTGGAGGTAGTACTGTCCACCATACGTGTACAGTTTGCTTCAACGTTCGCATAAGATTAGTGACCTAAATAAGAGGGCACTCTGCTCCAAGCTTCCCATCACACAACACAGTAGGCCAAAAAGTCAGCGTATTCTTTCAAGGATTTTGGTCCATTAGCCTGTTGTGTCTATATCATCTCTATTTGGCCCACATTTTGGCCTTTCAGAAAGGTTTTGCACTACCCAGGACAGAAAAATGTGTCGGACTGCTGGGGTAGGAGAATTTCCATTCCTAATAAGGAGCTATTCATGTCGGCTGCTGTGATGGTCTGATGGCTCATTTTCTTACTGTTCTTACCAGGGTGGGGGTCAATTCGTGAATGAGCTCATCAATTCCAAAACTACTGGATACAGAATTGGAATTTGTTCTTACCACATATCTGAGATTACACATAGTGTTATATATTATCAATACTGAATATTATAAAATGTTAACGGTACCTTTCAGGTGCATAACATGTAATCGTAATACATACTGTATATTATGATTGAATGTATTTTATTTGTTTAACTGTCTTTTATTTGATTCATACTGTTTGGCATTAATAATAGCCTCTCTTAGAAGTGGAATTTCATGGATAATTTTTTTTTGGGTGCCCTTCATCTCCACTGAGCATTTTGTTTTTGTGTGTCATGGCTCTGTATTCAACAGTTGCAAAAATATCTAGAGGAAAAACAAAACGGCAAACAGATGCCCACTGACACATCTCTTGTGGGCAGGATGGACAGCCCACTCTCCCTACAAGGGAGATGTACTAAAGTTGATCTAAAATCATCAATGTTCTTTCTTTAGCGCCCAGTGTAAGAACACTACAGACATGGTGAATCATGCAGTCCTTGCTGTGGGTTACGGTGCTGAAGAGAACGGCACGCCATATTGGATTGTGAAGAACTCTTGGGGCACAGCCTGGGGAATGGATGGGTAAATATAGAACTCAAAAAGTTTGATGGTGTCTGTGTGTGTGTGTGTGTTTGGAGGGGTGGGCGTGGATTTCACTGTGATTTCACTTTCAAGGATTATGGACACATGGTCTTATTTTACTCCCACAGATATTTTTTGATTGAGCGAGGGAAGAACATGTGTGGACTGGCTGCTTGCTCCTCTTACCCTCTACCTTTGGTTTGAGCAACAACATGACAACAGAGAAGAAGAAGACTGAAAAAACCTTGCCTACAGACAACATAAATGGAGTCTGTGTGATACTTTAATGGGAAGTTTATGTTTTTAATATTTCAAGTATTTATATAATAATAATAATAATGTATCCTTTATTGTCACACACATGCACAGAGCACCGCACACACCTAGTGAAATTATTCTCTGCATTTCACCCTTCACGGGTCCGCCCCGGATACACACAAGTAATTGCACAACACACACATGCTAGGGGGGCCGGAGCAGAGGGCTGCCATTACGGCGCCCGGGGAGCAATTTTGGGGTTAGGTGTCTTGCTCAAGGACACTACGATAGATTTATCCCCGGGATGAGCTGGACTGGAACCGCCGACCTTGCGGTTGCGGGGTGGGAACTCTACCTCCTGAGCTACTGCCGCCCCACAAAATATTATGTTCCCTTCATTGTTGTTATATGCCCCATCCTAGAGTTTCATGTACATTGACGGCTATTCTGGAAGTTTGATTTCTCAACATTGAAATTGAAAATTATTCAGTCTTGTGTAGAGATCGCAATCGCAAAGGCGGAGGAGTTTGTGTATATATAAGAGCAGACATTGGTTTGAATAAGAGAACGGATTTAGATTATGAGCTTATTGAGGCTGTATGGGTTGATATCTTACTTTCGAAATGCAAACCAATATTGTTAGGAGCACTTTATAGACCACCTGATTGGGGCAATTTATATCAAGCACTTGAGGAAGTATGCTCTAATTGTACTGCTTTTTTAGATAACAAAGTTATGTTGCTGGGTGAGTTTAGTACTGATTTGCTCAAAAAGGAGACTGCGATTTCTAAAGCTTACATGAATTTATGTCGGATGTTTGATTTGCACGAACTGATTTCAAAACAACTCAGTATCATCGATTTTATTCTCCTGTCAGACAAAAATAAAATTACTCAGAGTGGTGTTTTCGACTGTGGAATCTTGGATCATCTCATGATATACTGTACAAGAAAGGTCCAAAGGAGGTCCAAACTCATCATACCATCAGTCTCAGATAACTTACTACAGCACTACAGTAAAGAAATACTTGACCAACATTTAAGGTAGATTGGGTACCTATCTTAACCCTTGGGATTTTTTTTAAACCAGGTTTTTAGATATAATCAACAAAATAGCCCCATTAAAAACAGTCAGAATGAAACAAAGGACAGATAGCTGGATGTGTCATGACATTCTAGAGGCAATTAACCGTAGGAATAAAGCTTCTCATTACTACAATAAGACCAAAGACCAGTCCATCTTTATTCAATATAAAGGTTTAAGAACTGAGGTCCAGAGGCTGATGGAGGAGGCACATTTTTTTTATCGGGATAAAATTTGAGAAAACAAAAACAATCAAAAAAAGCTATGGAAATCTCTACCCAAGGCCAAGAGTATTGGTTTGGAGATTGATGGTCAAATTATATTTGACAAAAAAATCAAGTGGCCAACAATCTCAATTCATTCTTTGGAACAGTTGCTGAAAAATGTGTAAATCAGCATCCTGATCATTCAGGCAATTTTGGGGAAAGGCATATCAATTTATTCTTTGCCAAGAAAGGTATCCAGGTTTATTCCTTTGGGATATCCAGTCTCTAAGGCTACGGTGATTAAGAAGTTGCCAGATCTTAATTACTCCAAAGCCACAGCACTTGATAATATTCCTGCCAGATGTTTGAGGGATACGGCTGATTCTATTGGCCAGTGCACCACTCATAGTTGTTATCCCTCTCTACAAAAAAAGGCGATGGTATGGAACAAGGCAAAAAAAAGTTTATTTACAACTTCCAATCTGGTTTTAGAAAATCTTACTCCACAGATACATGCTTACTCTACCTTACTGATTTTATTAAGAAAGAAGTAGGGGTCATTTATGGGGTTTAACTGTGTATCCTTGGCATGGGTCAGATCCTATTTGACAGGAAGAGACCAAATGGTAGATGTAAATAGAACTTTATCCAAAACCATTGGGATCAGTTGTTGAGTCCCCCAGGGAAGTGTTTTGGGCCCTCTCCTTTTTTTCTCCTGTATATTAATGACATTAAATCAGCTTGTTCATGCCAGCTGTTCCTCTATGCAGACGACGCAGCGTTACTGGTGTTCCATAACGACAAGTCTGAATCGGAACAAAGCAAACGAACTACAGGTGAGAAAACGCCCTTATGGCTCAGTAGTAACCCAAAAGCCCTCAAGACCAAAAGCTTCAAGAAGTGCAAAATAACATACTAAAACTCCCCCCAAGGCACCCACCTCGTGACCCAGCACTTCAAAACCATGGCTGGCTAACAGTAGAGCGGAGCAAATTACACTGTTACTAGTAGATTTGGATATTTATAGGTATATAGGGTCTTAGTCGGGAAATATATACATTTTTACACTCAGGCACTGTTTTGTGGAACAGTTTGCCAGGCATATTGAAGTCCATCAATTCAAAACTTAGTTTTAAAACAGCAGATACGAAATGGATGATGGAAAATCTTAACGTTTTTTTTTTTGTGGCATTAATGGAAGTCAATTAATTATAGTAAATAATGTTAGACTTCCTCATGTATTGTTGATAGCTCAATTTTAAATATGTATACTGTGAATTTATTCAATTAAATTTATTATTGCTGCAATTTGTGGGTAGATGTGTTGTAAACTAGTCATTTTCTGTCTGCTGCCCAAATTGCCTGGATATAAGAGGACCACAATGGAAATGACTTTTTGGTGTTTTTATCCTCGATCTTTTTTATCCTGATCCTTGTTTTATGTGTATGTACTGCATTTATGTGGCATTTGTGGTGTATATATTTTTAACTTTCAAATACATTCAATCAATCAATAATTGGTATATTATCAGAGAAATAAGAACATATAAAGCCAGAAAGAATAAAATGTGAACTAGCCCCCATCTGAAAGTAATTATAATGTGATATGATGTTTATTTGGAATTAGAAGCTACCCAGTAACCTTCTTATACATTTGGCTATGGATCATCTCCATTGGATCATGTGGTTAAGTGCCTTGCACAACTTGTGCATATAGTGTACGTATGTACTTGGCGAATGAAGGGATTCTGATCGTTTTAGTAAGCTGCTTGCTACCACTGCTATTATAGTATGAGTTGTTGTCACAACCTTTTATGGATTATATAATTAAAATAAATACTACTATCTACACAAGACGCCCCTGAGTGGTAGTTTTATACAATGCATTACGCAAAATAGCCAAAAGATGGCGATGTTATCACTAGTTGTCGGGTTGAATGCCCGGCGCAAAAGAGATAAGACGGGATGCCAATCAAATTGCCCGGTGTTCCATTTCTAGCAGTAAGGGAACGCCCACCTCGCTCATTGGTTATTGGACCGCTCTACCGTAGCTTTCCCACATGGCCTGGGGTGTCACGTGGAATGATAACCAATGAGCTGTTACAGTCCTGTTTCACAACACAGAGGGGAGGAGTTAGTTACAAAACATTGCCGTGTGGCGCCAAGATTACTCTTCCGGAATCACTCCCGGTCCCGAGTTGTTGGTCGTTTGGTGCTGCTGTGCCGCCGTCACTTCAAAGTGTCGTTCACGTTGTACTGACAATGGCGACAGGCGTTATGAAACGCGAAGCTGTGAGGAAGATTATCGAAGTGGTGAACTTTAGTTGTGTACTATCATAGCTAAATAATGTTAACGTTTATTGCAGGAGCTAAATTAACTAACTTAACTTACATAAACTAGCGTTAAAGTTAGCTTAATTTAGTATGGCGTCAGTCTGGTGTTGTATACTTAAACCTCTGTCTGCTTCTGTAAACAAGTTAATTGCAGCTGACTTAATCTTTCATCAAAGCAAGCTAAGTTAGTCTAGCACTCATTACGGCACCCTCTTGATTTAACGTAACGAACACCGCACACGTTGTAGGTAGTGACCCCTCCTGTGGCCGAGCACCCCGGGACAGAGGGAGCAGTCCGCCGGTCAGCTCGACAGGCCGGGCGGGTCCTGACACCTAAACGCCTCAACCACAGTGAAGATGAAAAACCTGCCAAGAAGAGAAAGGTGAGGTGCTCAGAGACACTTTCATTAACATCTTTAAAAAAATGTCTTGCTTAATTGACATTTTTCTTTTGGAGATTTTGTTTACTTACAATTCATTTCCTTGTCAGACAGCAACTTCGGAAAATAACCAGAATACGAGCAAGGTAAAAGCATGTGATTCATTATACATCTGTATCTGTATAAACCTTTATCTGTCACTGCTGACGTTACTCCACACATGTACAAAAAGTGTTTAATGACTTAAATGCCAAACCAATGGAAATGTTCTGTGAAATTTATAAAAAGAAAAGTCAGTTTTCTCAACTCCTGTAAAGTTGACTTATTGAAGATCTCTGCAGAATACGAATGTTCCGTCTTTGCTTGATCCAGGATGGATATGCAGGACTGTCTGCATATGAACTAGAGCGCCTAGAGAACATCAGACAAAACCAAGTTTTCCTGTCTTCAATCAAATTATTCCAGGTAGGTAGTCGGATGGTATAGTCACAGCAGCATGGGATGACTCCCCCCCATGCTCAGTCATGTTACCAAACAGGGCCCTCTGGTCACCCTACAATATCAACAGTGGGATAACTATTCAGATTTAGTTTCGGGCATGACTAATAAGGTAAATTGTTTAATCCTCAAATATTTCATCAAAGATGTAGTTAACAAAGGGGCATGCCATCCACCTCCATCATTCAAAACGGCCCTTAATAGTGACCAAATTAACAAGATCATCCTATTGCATACATGACGTATGAAAAACGGAGGTCACAAATATGGATGGATGTGTGCGTGCGCTCAATTCACTACGATCAACACATGACTAGTGTCATTAACCTTGCTGTCTACAATGGGGGTAATTGTTGCTTTTCTCTGTCAAAAGGCAAATGAGGACCTGAAGCAGTCATTACGGCCAAAGCCATCACAGAGGGGTCTCGTGAGGTAAACTCAGCTGACGAACTACTGGCTACTGATAGTGTTTTATTTAATGCAGCAACGGTTGCTGAATATAATCATTTAAGGGGAGTTCTGGGGGACTCATGAGTATGACTGAACTGATAATACTTTAGCGTGGACAATATATAAAGTGAGAGTTGAATGCCATGTCATGTTTTCTGTGCATGCACACGACATCAGCCTACTCGTTCATGTCATGGTATTCAGCATGGCCTCGCCGAACAAGAAGCCAAATGTGTAGGAGTTCAAACTGTAGCTGTGTGAAAGCTTGCACTGCATGCTGCCTATTAAACAATATGACGTATGAATACAGAAAACATGTCGGCACATTCATCTTTACCCAACACAAAAAAACATTTCGGGCAGGTCAAAGGCTGCTGTGAGAGAAGTGCTGCCTCCTCGCAAGTCCTTGCGTCTCCAAAATAAAGAGGCGGCGATCCTCCCGCTTACTCCTGAACCCAGAGGAGTTTTGATCTATGACAATGTAAGTGACTGACTGTAACGGCTTTTTTAATTTCACATGTACCAATACCCAAAATAATTCTGACAACACTTAAAGGTATTGGCCTATGAAGATTAATAAATTGATCCATTACTTTTAATGAACAATATAGACTCCGTTTGGGGTTGTTGGGCAAAAATATTTGTCCCTTCCGCTGCTGATCCTGAAGTTTAGTCGTTTTCTTGTCTTTTTCTTACCCCCTCCCTAACCCTAACCCTAACCCTTGCTCCTTACTTTTGTTCTTTCTATGCTCCCTCTTCTTTTTCTCTTTCTCTCTCTCATGAAAGTCTCAGCCATCTAAGAAGCCCCCAGGACCTTTGTCCATGGCTCCAGTGAACATGGAAGAGGGCAGTCGACTACCTCCGCAGCTTCTTGAGCTCTGCTCCGAGGTAGGAGTCAGCCTTCTACTTTCGATTGTGCAGAGGTGGTGACTTCAGGTTTTTTGGGGTTCTCCGGGTCATCCTCACAATGTCTGCCTCTCCTTTTGCTGCACTGACAACCGCAGTGGAAACTAGAAGGCGCTTGGTAGAGCACAAGCCAACGCTGAACAATTCTCCAGCGTGGCAAAACTGCAGCCTCCAAAACTGTTTATGTTTGTTATCATTTGTCATCCAGGTTTAATTTTCCAACTAAATAGCACATGAATGCAATGCTGTTTAGCAGCTGACTTGGAAGTCTCTGACGTTAGACTTTCACACCAGCACATGAACGCAGCACAATTGTTATGGCTAAAAAACTAAAATTGTCTAATGGTGTAAAATCCTGATCCTGATCACCACCAAAATTGAAGCAACTAATCCTTGGGCCAAGGGCTATTTGTCCACCACATTTGTTTGAGCTATCTTGCTAACAAACAGACAGCAAACATAACCTCGTTCCAACTTTGTTAGTGGAGGTAATAAGAGTTGCTGCATGCTGTCTCCTGGTTTAACCTTGCATTTAATTATGTTTAGTTTTTGCCAGCCTAATCCAGAATAATAATTATTCAGTAAATCTTGAAATGTTGTCATTCTTTTTGCAGGACTCCACAAAAGAGGAAAAGGTGAAGCTTGATCTGAAGGAGTAAGTTTTCAAACGTTTTTGCTATTGCGGCTTATTGCTCAGCCTATAAAGACATGGCCGCACAGTCCACCTCTTAGGCAAAACATTTGTTGGTCACTGTATTCTTGGTAGCATTTTGAGAAAACTGCTGAGATGGTTCATATAAGCGGTACAAATAAATAAATATTAAATCAAATTCATTGAAAAAAAATCATATTCACAAAATATGGATTGTTTTCTTGATGCAGGTACTGCTCTGCCCTTAAGACCATGAAGTTAACTGAGGATAGAGTGTCCAAAGTGGTGAAGGATCGCATCTTCTCTGCTGCCTTCCACCCCTGCACCAGCAGTCTGCTCATGGCTACAGGAGACAAGTCAGGGCATGTAGGACTCTGGAACTTGGTGAGTTTATTTTTGCTTTGATCTGAACAATTTTCTACTATGAAAACAATCTTTTAAAAATGTGTCTGAAACTTATTCCAGCAAAACCTAAAAAAGGTGGCTGCTATTGTTGGCAGCCTGTGGACCATTTGGCTAAAATGACTGGGCAAGAAATTCTTGGAAGTAAAGCATCAATCCCTGGACACAAAAATGACACACTCAATGTCACAACTTTATTTCACCATTAATGACCATTAGACGGTTAGATATCTGCATGAGGGATGCAGACTGTTTTTTGTGTTAAAAACATGGTTGTACTCCTTAAGGACGGTGGTTGGGGTGATGATGGCGTGCTGCTCTTTAGGCCACACACTCGTCCAGTGGGCTGCATGGCGTTCTCCAAGACTCATTCTGCCCACCTGTTGAGCATCAGCTACGATGGATCTCTACGCTGCATGGATGTAGAGAAGGCCCTCTTTGATGATGTAAGATACATTTGTGTTCCATAAATTTGTTTTTTGGTTTGTTTTTTCAGATGTATTTATCTAGAAAGATTTTCTGCATTAGTTGAAATATAATTAAAGTTTGGTAGAGGTTTGGGTTGTGTAGTTACCTGGCCATGATGCAGTGACGTGCGGTGAGGTTCATGGTTGGTGAGGCACTTTAGAGTCAGATTTACAAATATATAAACCCAAAAGGGTAGCTTATTCAATTGGCTACTGGTTATTTCATATCTCATCAGCATTCTTCACACACACACACACACACGTAAGGTACGTATTAAAGGTACGTAAAGATAAGAAAAAACGTAAAGTCTTAAGAAGCAAAAGCTTGGGTTCGATGTCACGCGTCAAAACTCCTAACGATTGTAAGACCAACGCGCTACCGCGCGACTACGGAGCCTTGACTTCATCAGGTGAAAATACTTCTATAAGACAATTACTTCACTGTCGAGTAGTGTTTCGAGCGTTTCATGAAGCTTCGGCACAATTGTTTCAATTGTCTGTGTTTTGGAAAGCCTCGTTCTCCCATCCCTAGAGATTTGCATTCATTCGT
>OMOT01042003.1:0-10533 GCA_900312575.1 Acanthochaenus luetkenii | reverse complement strand
GCTTATGCCGGTGTTCGGGCGGACGGTTCCTCCAGCCAGTGGGTTTGCCTCTAGGCGCGGGGGGCACGCGTGGAGCTCACCCTTCACGTTCCTCCGTCGCCGACCACTTGTAGCGAGACCGAGACACCCCGTCTGCCCCAGTTGCGGCGGTCAACCGGCAAACACGTTTCCCAAATTCTCACCACTTACCAACAGGACCCTGCCCACACTGCTCCTCTTTCCCTTCTCCTACCCTAACCACACCTTGCTAACGAAACGTCACAGGACCTTCAAATGAACATGTTGAATACCCCGTGGCATTCCCGCCCACCACATAACGCATTTTGATTGGTTGGTTGATTATAAAAATAGTTATGATGATTGTAAACTTTACAATCATCATAACTATTTTTATTATAAAAATTGCATTGACTTCTCTAATCTACTAGGGTATTCACTGAATACCTTGAAGGCCCTGACGGACCACCACTGCCTCTACTCCACCACTTTTCTCTGGGATGGGTACCACTGCTATATATTTATATTTCCCTTGTTTGTCCACATTGTTTTCCCCAATCAGCCTTTCATGCTGATTCTGTTAAAGACCTGCCATGGGTGCTCCATCTACGGTCCCTCTTATCTCTGGTGCAAGTTCTATGACCCCCTCCTGTACATTGGGCACCAAAAATGTCTCCTGATAAACCCAGTACAAGGCTTATGATCAGCTCTCCAGTTAAAGGGTTAGAGCTTATGTCCGTGAATGATTTACCACACAGAATTCAAAAGAAACTTAAGCTGATGTTGAGAAGATTCGTCCAGATTCTAATTGTCTTCTTCCCGACGCCTTCCCCTTCTCAGCTCAGAATGAATCATAGCCAATAGCCCTAAAAGCTGGATATAATTATATGCCACGCCGGTTCACGACAGCTCTTCTCTAAGTGAGATGTCTGTTGGTGTGGTTACTGGAATATGTTTTGACAGCGAGTATACTTTGCTCTCAGGGTCTGTTACACCAAGTCACTAGAATAACCTATAAAAACCTGGCACACAATCCTTAACTTTTTACTATCTCCCAGAGGATAAACTAAATGATAATCAATTAAACTTTGATTGTGTTGTATTGTGTTTCCGTAGTGTGGTTTATTTTGTATGAACACTTCCTGGTTGGTCTGCCCCCCATCTCCTTTATCACTCACACCTGTGTTTTGTCAGCCACCTGTTTTGTGTCAGCTATTAGGCACTCCCTATTTAAGGCCTCCCAGATACTTGTACCTGTTGCCAGAATATCGTCGTTCCTTCCTAGTGTTTCCATTTTGAGCTATCAGTCAGTAAGTCTCCCGGGTTTGACCTCTTTATGGATTCTGGTGTTTTTGCCTTTGACTATTTCCCTGCCTGTGCTGTTGCCTGTTTTGGATTGCCTACCGATGTACCGAAACCATTGCCTCCGTTTCCCCATCTGTACTGTTGCTATTTCTGGATGGCCTACCTGTGTATGACCCATTTACGTTGAGTAAAGACATTGCTTGAACACTCTTGACACCTCACACTTGACGATCATTCTGTACTCTTGCAATTGAGTCTCAGAACCCTTGTCACAGTGCCAATGTGTCTGTTACACACATTTCCTCATCTGGTGAACATACCATCAAATCATCTACATACTGAGTACTGCTTCCTGGAAACTCAAATGTTGTACGATTTTCATTCAGTGCAGCTGAATATATTGCTTGGGGTTCTGCATAACCCAGTGGATAACGAGTCCATGTGTAGTGCTTCCCTTTAAAGGTGAAGGAAAACCAAAATTGTATGTCTTTTTGTACTGAAAAATGCATTTGCTCGCTCAATTACTGTGAACAATTTTACATTATGTGGCAAACTCGTCTAATTTGAGTGTCCACCGGGTCGGAGATGACGGAGACAATGTCCACAACGGGGTTTTACGATCCACAACACAGCTTTATTTACCGTTCCACGATACACAGTCAGCACAGAGTCCATGGGTTAAGCAGGAGAATGGTAATCAGACAATGTTCATTCACCGAGGGGGGTTCAAGAGCCGTCCGTAATCCCCACCGCTCGGGATATTCTCTCTCGCTCTCGCTCTCTCGCTCTCTCTCTCTCTCACCACGGGACACACACTTCCTCTCTGGCTTACCCTTCCTCTTAAAGGGGTCTGCTCTCTCTCCTGATTGGCCCTGCCCTTCCCCTTTAACCTTACTCAGCTGTCTCCCATCTTGCTGAGTAGGGGGGGGGCTGTCCCTGGGCTCTAGCGCCCCTAGAAGAACCTGCCTACACTGCTCCTCTTTCCATTCTCCCCACCTAACCACCCTCCGTCTGCCACAATTACCCGGGTCTTGAGCGAGTATGGTTGGATTTGGAACTACTGGAGCTCGCTGATGCACTGCATAAAATGCCATGATTTGCTGTCTGCCTTTTTTACAGGTAAAATTTGAGTATTGCATGGATGCCTTTTTCCAAAAATGAATGAGGATGTTGTGAGTTACATGGTCTGTATGTAGTTTTGGCAGTTACCACCATTACTCATTAAACCTACATCATATTTTGAATCGACTTACAGTGTAGTGGGAACAGAACTCAGCCTGCTGTCAGACACAACTACCATTGAGTAGTTAATCCTCTTACCTAATTTGGTTAATGGAACCAAATTAATTTGGCATACTCATTTATCCTACTGCATTTTTCTCCCCACAGGCCCAAATCATACCATCCTAGATGGTATTTTACAAAGTGAAATGTGTGGGAGGGTCTCTGGAACATTATACAATTTCCATGCTTTCTCAGGCAACTGTCCGGAATGTACTTTCCCTGCAATAAATCAGCTTTTTCTCCATTTTTAAAACCTCACTATCTGCCTTAGATGCTGATTTTGCAGCCACATGCAAATCTTATAACGGCATTACATCACCTTGTGTTTACATAAAGCAATTTGTTTTAAGCAGTTCAGCTGATACTGATCTTGGATCATTAGATAGCAAATCCTATGAATAGTAATAAATGGGGCATCCTGGACAATATTTCACCATTTGATGGGTGACACTAATATTTGTGGTTATAGTAAGATCCTCACTACTACACACAATGCTGATTCCCAGAGCACACATCAGATCTCTTTCACACTGATTTATGCAGACACTTGAATACAGGAAGACATTTTTCAATTTAACTACTGTACTCCTTCTCCGTTTTCATTGTCTTCCACTACTAACGGTGTAGTGAATTTCCCTCTTGTATGTTGTTGACCTGCACCCACTGTTATCTCAGATCTTCTGCTAAGTGTTGGGGTCTGAGGCCATGTGTCTGATATGATAACCTAATATCCTGCATCAACAATGAATGGAATAGCGGTACCATTAGTGGCGCTGTCGGTGAGGGTGGCAATCTGTTACAGCAGCTCCCACGTTCTTAGTGCTTATTGCTGTGTTTCACTGAAACATGGTTGAAATGGAATATACTGGACTGTTCAAGCAAACTAGCTGGCTTCACGCTAGTTCGGGCGGACAGGGAGAAACAAAGCGGCAAGAAGAAAGGAGGAGGTCTAGCCGTCTTTGTTAACTCCAGATGGTGTAACCCCGGACACATAACTGTGAAGACATGCATCTGTACTACGGATATCGAGCTGTTGGCTGTGGGTTTCGGACCCTGCGTTGATTAAATAAAAAGATCCGTCAACCAGCATTTTGTCATTTATTTTGTTGACTAAATGAACACTGACGTGCACATGAAATAAAATTGCCATACCTTTGATTTATTTTGGAGAAGGGCAACTGGAACAAGCGTTGATATCCGTCAACTATAACGTTACATCTATGATACAAAGTGAAAAGCGGAAATGCGGTGGCTGAGTCAACTGAAACTGACCAATTGTAAATCTAGATAAGAGATCTATTAGCGGTAAAAAAAAAAAATAACAAACTGAACAAATAATTCACTTATGACGGAAATCCGTATGTATACAGAGCTCTTCCACCCATGTACATGCTACATAGCATAGTCTGAACTGGTATTATTTATTTCTCTTTTTATTTATTTTTCTGTAAAAGCCTCCCTTTCTTCACATATTTAATATAACGTTATATTTTTCGACTGCTTCCCATGACATGGTGATATCAATAACAAAATGCCATCTCCCTTGTGTTCATGCGGCGAGTTCACCAGATGGTTTGAGGTAAGAACCTGCAGCACAGTTAGTCTGTTACCTAGGGTATATCATATATCAGATACCATATATGGTATCCCTGTTTCAGCTGTTACAGTGCTAAAACGGTATAATATGGAATCGTCACTTAATGAAGAGCAAGAAGTTTAGTTCTTTAATGAGTCAATATGAACCACGTGTTCTGTATTTCTCTACTTAAGGAATGAAAGTGAGAATAACACAATTATGAAAAATAAAACATGACCACAGAGTAAATTTGGCAGAAAACACGGGTCTCTCTCTCTCTCTCTCTCTCAATTTTTCACATTTCTTAGAAATATATATATACAGATAATTAAGTAAGTAAGTTTATGTACATAGGTAAGCACAGTGCAGATGGTCAGAGCAGGAAAGCACCAGTGATTGATCATCGCCTTGGTGGTTGTATTCCATTGGACGGTCTTTTTTGGTAGTAGCAGCGCACAAATCTCGCTGCTGTGTTTGCACATTGCTGTATTTCTCCCTGCAGATATGGGAGTTTATTGTTATTAGCCATGTTGTCAAAGGCTTTTTTGGGTGGCTGTAATCTGTGGGTAGTATATGTCTCTGATGTCTTGGTACAGTTTGCAGGTGGTTAAAACACAGCAGCTCGGTTTCCACCTCCTGTACAGTGGTTGCACAGTCTTTCTTCTCTGAGGAGCCAGGTCTGCCTGTAGCGGCCTCTCTCTACAGGGAGGCTGTTCTCACTGAGTCTGTACATGGTCAAGGATTTCCTTAGTTTGGGGTCAGTCACAGTGGTCAGGAAATCTGCCACTGAGTATTCTCTGTTTAGGGTCAAATAGTATTCCAGTTTGCTCAGATTTCTGGTTCATTCTTTCCAATGTGTCAAATCGTTTTATTTTTGTTTTCTTATCATTTAGTTTAGTTTAATGGGGTTTTATGTCTGTGGGCTCTGCTTGTGTTTGTGAACAGAGTCCCAGGACCAGCTGGCTGAGGGGGCTTCTCTCTAGGGTAGGTGAGGGATTTGTTATGGAGCGTTTTAGGGTCACTTTCTTTTATGTGATTATAAAATTGAAACGCTCTCTTTTTCATTTTTATAATTAGTGGGTACCGTCCTAATTCTGCTCTGCATGCATTATTTGGCATTTTCCATTGGACGTGGAGAATGGATTTGCAGAATTCTGCATGCAGTCTCAATTTGGTGTCAGTCCTATTTTGTAAAATCTTGGTTGGCGAGTGGACCCCAGACCTCGGAAATAGGTTCTATAACGGAGTCCAATATTTTAAGCCAGATTTGAACTGGGATGTCCAACTTGATGTTCCTCCTGATGGCATAGAAAGCCCATCTTGCCTTGTCTCTCAGGTCGTTCACAGCTTTGTTTAAGTTACCTGTGGTGCTGATGTTTAGGCCGAGGTATAGTTTTGTATATGTTCTAGAGAAATCTTATCTAGAAATAATTTATATTTGTTAGGTTAGGTTTACTGTCAGGGCCCAGGTCTGAGAGAATTGGTGCGGAAGATCACCTGTTGTGTGCTGTTGTAGCCCTTCTTTGGTTGGAAACAGGAGCACCAGATCATCTGCAAACAAGAGGCATTTGACTTCTGTGTCTGCTATGCTGATGCTAGGCGCTGCAGACTGTTCTAATCCCCTTGCCAGTTCATTGATGTATATGTTGAAGAGGGTTGGACTCAATCTGCATCCTTGTCTGACCCCCCGGCTTTGAGGAAATAAGTCGGTGTGTTTTTTGCCAATCTTGACAGTGCACTTGTTGTTTTCAGGAAACCCAGCATTGACCACCTGTGTAATTGTCCCACCGAGTTCAGACCATACTTTCCAACCATGCATTTTGTGGGACCAGACCACGGTTCCTCACATTCTTTTTTACTGGCTTTCGCACCCATGTTTAATTTCTACTTTTTGGAAAAGAAAACATAATTGTTATTATTATTTAACAATTCATCCAAATGAAACCAATACCACCAAACTGTTAATATTTTACTATAGTTTTCTTAACCTTGTTCAGTTGTCCTAATCTAGTTACCTAGTTAGGTTTTGGAGCTTCCATAACTCAACCTTGCTAAGTTAATTTTTTTTTTTTTAAAGCAGTGCCTTGTGCTCTCACCTTAGTTTGTTATTTTGGGATTGTTTATTGAAAAGTCAAGATAATCTGTTTACTCAGGCACCCTCGTCTCCCTCACCATCCCTCTTATGGGTCTTTTGTGAGTAGGTAGGCTCTGGAGATCCTGAATCCCAGCTGTGCACAGTTGACCTGAGAAAGAGATTCAATGGAAAAATCTAGTTAGCAATCCCATCCGCATTGGCAAGAATTGTCATGGAAATTCCACTGCATTTGTCTATTGCTTCTGTAACACCTGAATTTCCCCTAGGGGATCAATAAAGTGCATCTAAGCTAATCTAATCTAATCTATTAACAAATCAAAACAATCAATAAAGTGTCTAGTCACCTTGTGCTTACAACATCACAATTTAATCTGTCTCATGATCTTCAATGAGTCATCACGCCTCACTCATCTGTCCTGTTGCTGTCAGTATCACTTCTTTCACCATTAAAACAAATTGCACCAAAATAGGAGAGAATAGAGAGAAATATCACAGTCATGGTCCTGTTCTTTCTATTTTCAAACATGACCAGATGTCACTTAGACTATAGGACGTAGACAGTCATGCATGGCTGCAAAACATACACAGATTCACAAACACAACACACAAATTCACAACTGAAAGCATTGATGTACATAAACTAAGGAGCATGCACACAAGGCCTACAAACACTCAAACAAGGCGTTGTATTTCCATGCACAAACAAAAGCATGCATGCACACAAGAACACATGAACACATGTATTCTCTCAAATAAGGCCACCCACACACACACACACAACTGTCAGTCATGTTGCAACTGTACATCATTGTGCCTTGATTAATGACTCCATACATCATTATCCTTCTGACTTAAACCCCAGAAATGACTGTATTTACACACAAACAAACACACACACACAGACGCATCCATGCGCGTGAACACACATACACACACATTAATTTGCGGGTCCCTCTGCTTTCCAAGGTTCATTCATTTGATAGTACCATGTCATTAGGAGAAATAGAACATTCATAATAACACAAATACACACATATATATTGTGGCACACTCGGGGGTGGGATAAGTGTCCACTTGACCGGAGATAACAGAACGGCTGTCCACACACAGAATTACAGAACAGTTTTATTCACTGGTTCGGGGAGAAAGTGGGTTAGTCTCTTATGGGCAATGTCACTTATGGGGTAGTTGTAATCCAGTCCAGTGGTCGGTACACAATTCAGGCTCTCGTACAATCCGGGGGTCAAGGCAGGAGAAGGGTACTCAGACAGGTGGTGGTCGATCACAAAGAGGGTTATCAGACAGGCAGAGATGTAGCACACAGCAGGGTCCTCGGTTCAGTCAGTCATACACTCTATAGGCAGTATCGGCAAAAACGCACTCTCTCTTCCTCCTACTTCCCCCATGGGTCACACACCTTCCTCTGCGCAATCTCCACTTTTAAACCCTGCCGCCCCATGCTCTGATTGGCCCTGCCTGCTCTCCCTAACCGCCTCAGCTGTCTCTCATCTGCCGCTGATTGGGGTGGACGTCCGTATATGGGCCTCAGTGTCCATGCAGGGAACGGCACGTACTACCTCTCTTTCACCTCCCCCCTCCACACTGCTTTGAGTGTTAATTAGGAGAAGTCCATTGAATAGACTGTTCATTACATTTTTATTAAAGATCCAATAAGAAACACAGACTTAGACCACACTTAGACACCCCCCTCCCCCTCCCACACACACCCTCCCAAATTAGTTTGTGTTGAGATTAGTTGCAATAATAATTTAGAGAGAAAAATAGCATTTGATTAGAATGAAAAACATGCTGATTTGGCCCGGTAGGTTTTTCTGATAGGTTAACCTGCCCTTTAGTTGAGTTAGTGTAAAAAACAATAACAAAACAAATTCCCTCTAAAAGGATGAAAAACGGCCACACACAAAAACGTGCACAATAAACTTTCACCATAAGCTGCCTCAATAAACGATAGATCTAGAATGGACAGAAAAGACAATACATGTGCTATCACAGTGAGCAAAAGCCAAGGAAGGGTCAAGCAGCATCACAACAGCAAATGTAAACTAATTCATCAAGGGATACAAATATGTGGCTCAAATATTTAAGATTGACATGGGATACATTTGTTAGCACTGCTGAAATTAAGTGTAGTACTTTTGAACCACACAAATTAAATGAAGTGTAGCACACTATTTACATTACTTGTGAGCGGCAGTAGCTCAGGGGTAGAGTTCCCGCCCAGCAACAGCAAGGTTAGTGTTTCAAGTCCAGCTCCTCCCGGGAAAAGAAATCTGTCATAGTGTCCTTGAGCAAGACACCTATCCCCAAATTGCTCCTGTTGAGCAGGCCAGCGCCTTGAATGGCTGCCTCCACCACTGTATGACATGTAAGTCGCTTTGGATAAAAGCGTTTGCTAAATAATGTAATGTAAATAAGCTAGCTGATATTCATCACTCATAATTTTGTTTCAGATTCTCTATGTCGTTCTCTTTGACTCCCATTGATTCTGACCATGATACTGGTCCCGTGAAGAGGATACCTTCCATGTAAAACACACATGTTGGTTGACAAAAACGTCTTTAATTACAGTATCATGGTAATCGAATATGCGGTTGAAGATGGATGGATGGATGGTACATTATGTAAGATTGCTACTGACAGATAAGATACCAATTCTTTAAATAATGCACCATACTTGTAAAAGTAACTGCCTAACAAGCATTTGACGGTTGGTGATGTTTAGGAAATGGTAAGTTCAACGTCAACCCAAACAAGTACAAAACTTTCACAATATCATATTATGGCATCGTAAAACAGCATTGGAAACTGTTTTGAACAGATATAATGATATGTATGATTTAGATTTTATGATTTCACAAAATGATGAAGGTAGCAGATATGGATGATTACGATAATTTAGGCATGATATTTTTTTATTATTATTCTCATTATTAATCAGCTCTGGCTACATTGTCAGCCCCCAATTTATTTTGATGTCATGATCATCAAATTTAAAGTTTGATTCAGCCCAAATTCGAAATTGGAAAATATGTCACCAAACGCCTCACTGTTTAGCCCTGAAATGTAGCTCCTGTGCTCATGAGGATGATTATGAAAGAGAATGCTAAATCCCTTGCAGTCAAGGAGCATTGAGTTACCTTATTTTTTCCACTCATCAAACACACTAATGAAGCCAAAATTAACATATAAAGTTAATGGGAAATAAGCTTTTCCCTTTGGAATATCCCTTGGGGCAGACCAGACAATAACCTGCGGCTTCCACAATGACTTACATTGGCAATAAAAATGTAGTAAGGGCCACTGCTGTAAGCAGTGGGGCAACAGAGCTGCAGTAGTGGAGCAAGCATGCAGTAAAATTAATTAAAGGGTTAGTTGTTATGTCTGTGAATGGTTTACAACACAGAATTCAAAAGAAAACTAAGCTGATGGTGAGAAGATTCGTCCAGATTCCCTCTTCTTCCCGACGTCTTCCCATTTTCAACCCAGAATGAATCACAGCCAATAGCTCTAAAAGCTGGATATGATTTTGTGCCACGTCGGTTCACGACAGCTCTTCTCAAAGCCATATGTGTGGTTACTGGAATATGTTTTGACAGCGAGTCGCTCTCGGGGTCTGTTACACTAAGTCACTAGAACAACCTATAAAAACCTGGCAGAGTCCTTAACTGTGTACTTTTTAAAAGAGGATGAATATAGTGATAATCCATAAAACACAAAACTTAAATGCAGGATATTTAGAATGTATTGTAGTACTTTTCAGCAAGCAGTGGGGTCATTTTTCAACACGAGAGAATCTACCCATATGTGAATTAGAAACAGACCCTGAACAGTTTGCTCGCTACATGTTCGGCGATCAGTATGATGTTAGACAATTTGCATTTGTGTTAGATCAGGTGGCTGTTGTTCAGTGGTGATATGCATACGCACATACATCTAAAACAAAATACACAACAGTCTGGGCCCCCACCTCCCACCATTCACACCTCTGCTTCTGCCCTCTCCCCCTCACGCTCCACCAATGACCCTGAGGACGACACAAAAGACGGAGGTTTTCCAGGCACGTCCAGCTGGGAAGAGACCACGGGGCAGACCAAGGACTAGGTGGAGGGATTATATCTCCACGCTGGCCTGGGAATGCCTTGGGATCCCCCAGTCAGAGCTGGTTAATGTGGCCAGGGAAAGGGAAGTTTGGGGGCCCTTGCTGGAGCTGCTACCTCCGCGACCGACTTCAGATAAGCGGTTGAAGATGATGATG
>OMOT01042002.1:0-11982 GCA_900312575.1 Acanthochaenus luetkenii | reverse complement strand
GTATTTACCACCTTATTTTTAAATGTTTTTTTACATTTGGAAATTGAACTACACATTTTTAATTCATTCACATCTCACATTACATTACATTACAGCATTTAGCAGACGCTTTTATCCAAAGCGACTTACACATTACATTACATTAAGCAACTTACATGTCATACCGTTGGCGGAGGCAGCCATGCAAGGTACCAACCTGCTCAATGGGAGCAATTCGGGGTTAGGTGTCTTGCTCAAGGACACCACGACAGATTGTTCCCGGGAGGAGCTGGACTCGAACCGCCGACCTTGCAGTTGCGGGGCGGGAACTCTACCTCCAGAGCTAATGCCGCCCCCATACAATATACATTGCATGCATCATATACATAGTACATCACACCATGCACCACACTACACAAATACATATACGTACTATGTAGATACAGAATTCACACTTCACTGATACATTGATATCAGCCACTAAAATGCCAGATGGATGAGTTTAGGTTAATTGTCTTGTTGGAAACTGTAAGCTGTAAACTTTTAAGACTGTTTAACATGAGAAGATCCATCTGTGCCATTTCTGCTTTTTTATCAGTACAACAACACCAAGCTACTATGGTGGTTCAGAAAGGGTGAACGCTTTTGTTTATTTTCTGAAATAAGGTAGTCAACTATAGAGATCATTTTTCTTTCTCCGAGGTAAACTATTCATCTTTGACTTGTTCTGTTCTGACTTTCACCACCACTTGCTTTCCCTACAGGATAAAGCCCAGAGGCTATCTACTAAAGAGTTTAATAGGAGGAATATAAAGGAGAGAGCGGTCATCCTCTGCTCCATGTTTCCTGGGTCCAACAAACCTCCTCTTTCTGCTCCTCCTCTTTCTGAGTCACAGGTTGTGTATCACACCAACCACTGGCATGGGCATTTTCACGCGTGACTAATGTCATAGTGTATTCATGTGTGGGTGCATGTATAAAGGCTTTTAGCACAATATAAATCCATTTACAATCCATTCATTCGTTTCCAATTTGAGGACTTGGCAGCTGCTGAGCTGCTGTTTGAGATTTTTCCATTGTGGGTTGAGACCTTGAGGTTTGTGCTTGTCATTTTATTCGTCATGTAGAAAAGTTCTCCACTAAAAATGAACAGATTTACATATTATGTAAGAGGTGCTAACCGTTTTGTGTTGCACTTGGCTGCTTGTCAGCTTGTTCATGTGTTGATATGGTTTCAAGTGTGTCTAAGAACTCTTGGTCAGCTCAGCCTCATCATTTTGTTTGTTTTGTCAAATAGATCTTCCAAAACCAGTCAGTTTGCATGATGTCTTTTAATCCTTAGTGGCTTGTCGTTTTATTGCATTGTGCTGCTGTTTGAGATGTGAACTGGAGGTTTGCTTTCTTCTTTTATTTCTTGTGTATAATGGGGTCCCCCTTCTAAATCAAGTTCAGTGCCGTTGACTTGTCACCAGCCATTTAAACACTGCACTCTGTACTGACCCCCCATAACCGAAGAGGCATTGGTTTGATGACAAGATCCTTACTTATCTTTCCCTTCCTGTTTCATTGCCTTATTTCATCCAGTCTTCCATCTCTGTCTGACTCTTCTTCTATAGGTGGAACTATCTACCTCTCCCTCTCCTTCCTTGTTGCCGCCTCTTGCTCCCTCTATATCTAAGAGCTCCACCATCTACCCTGTGGTCAACCCTCTCCCTGACCCCACCGCACAGGCCTGTTTCTCCTCTCTCATCCCTAACACTGCCGAGCACAAGGGCAAGAGCCAGAAAACCTCCTCCACTCCCCCGCTTTACTCTGATTGTGAAAAGGCAGAGAAAATCTCCTCACTTCATGTTGATTCCTCCCTGTGCAACAACAAAACCTCCTCTCATCTGTCTTCATCTTGTACTGATGAGAGCCAGGAGACCTCCTTTCCCTTCTCTGACACTAACTGTGAAAATGGACACAAGAACTCCACTTCCCTTCCAGTTTCTTTGCTGCACAAGGGAAAGTGTCAGAAGATAGATGACAGTACTCGGGACAAGGTTCAGGTTGATCTTAAGAGTGCACAGGAGAAAGTCCACGAAAAGGCTCATGAGAAAGTTGATGGCAATACATTAATTGGAAGTGGCCATGAGAAGGTACATATTCCCATATACATTCCTGTTTCCCTGACATCAAAATGATTTCAGATGCCTGGAGAATAAAAATAAATAAATGCTACGCACTTGTAACTTTTACGTGATATTATTTTTGCCAAAGTAACTGTATAGTAAAAGTATCCTAGAGTCGATGGCCTTTAAGGTCCACAGCTAAAGAATAGCTTCATATGTCATGGATGTAGTTGGGTGTTCTTGCAAAAGGGATGTTCATTCTCCTGTTCGTTTTAGTGCAATGGGAGCAGCGCTCTCGAGAACTCGAGAAGAATCACTCGAAAGTCAGTAATTCGCTCTGAGAGTTGTCCAGCTGGAGCTGCTAAGTACTCTAGAGAGGTACTAGTCAATACCCCAGTCTAAATGGAATTCCATCAGTTAGAAATCCATTTTCTATATCTTAAATATAGTCTGTCCTATTTGATCTTCCCTCTTCTTACTCTTGTCTATGATTTCCATCTCTTTCTCTGTTTTGCCCTCCATTCCTCTGTGCCTCCATGCCTCTGTCCCTGGTGTTAATGTTAGCGTACGGTTGGGAAGGTATCATCAGCCATAGATGCTAAAGCTCAAGCACTGGCCATCCTCTATGAGACGGACCACAGGCCCAATGCCACGCCGGTAAGCTGCATGTGGATGTTGCAGAGAAATAACTAACCTGGGCTACATGGTCTTTTTGCTTTACTTTTTGCCTTTAAAAACGAAAAAGGAGACTTGTGACTAGTTTTAGAAAAAGGTTATGAGCTACTGTAACACAGGGAGTTGTATTTCTTCTCTGTTTCCTGACGTTCCATTTTGTATTGTTTAGGTTAGTCACAGTGATTGATCATCAAGACTCCAATGTTCCCATTCGTTGTGTAGCTCCTGAAGCATAGTGAACAGCAGCCGATGGTCCCTCAAAAACTGCTTTTTTGGAATAACGAAGGCTATATAAAAAGCGAAGTCTGTATTACAGTCGATATGCGTATGTTTGTCTTTTACAGGTAACTTGATATCTCTCTAAAATCATGGGTTACTCCTATAATACTAGCAGGGTGGTTGTCTGGTGGAGGCATGGGTGGGCAGGGTGGTTGCTCCCTATTGTTAACAATAGATTTTAAAGTGAAAGGAAGGGAGAGTATATAGTACCTGCCTACCAGAACCCCAAACAACATGAACACAGGCTCATTTAACTTTACAGGAGACTTATTTTATTTATTTTTTACTCTGGTTTTATCACTGCTTGGCCTTAAATGCGTATGCCTGCTGGTCTGATAGAGCATGCAAGCTACAGCATAGTAAAAGAGCAATGTTTACATGGTTACTAATGTGGATCATTTTATTCTAAATCAGAAAAACACATTTTGTTTAGTGATTTATTCACTGAAAGGCTGATTAAAGTGATGACATGACTGTCTTGTGACTGTGGAAATAGCCCAAATAGTTTAATCTACTTTTTGAATTTGTAATGATCATTTTATTCAAAAACCGAAGATTACATTTGCTTTTGATCAAAGCATGCTTCTCTTTTTTTTTTTTTACAATCCAGTCATATCTGGATTTGATCATGGAGAAATGTTGTAGTCGCATGCTGTCCCTTTGTGTTGTACTTTGCTGCTTGTCACTTTGACACCATTGGATGCAATTTACCACAATGCCTTGTGTTTTATTACAGGAAACAAATCTCACACTCTAAAAAGTTGCCTCTAATATTGGGAAATGGATTGTATTATCTTTATCTCTAAGGCCCTGTACCTCGCATCTCTATTGGCTTTTAAATACAGTAGTTATAGTACCAGATCACAAGACTGGCTACTTTTTTAAATATTCTATGCATAAAGTTTAATGTCTAATACCACTTTGTGACTTTGTGGCAACATGCACCTGTGTTAATAGAACAGACTGCAAATCACTTAAAAATAGGAATTTTGTATCCCATCAATATTTTTAAGGCCATTATATCCAACATTTTCTATGATGGGTGCGATTGTTTTTACAATGTACATCCCTGTATGTTACTGAGAGACTGCTGGAACATGTAGCTGAATTGAATGTTTTTCCTTCCTCTTCTCTCCCACTTCCTACTCTAATCCCTCTCAGTGTGTGGTGCGTAAGGACTTCCCTCCCGGGCTCGGCGGCAGCGACATCTGCCACTTCTGCTCCAAGCGGGTCTATGTAATGGAGCGACTCAGTACCGAGGGCTACTTCTTCCACCGCGAGTGTTTCCGCTGTGACGTCTGTAACTGCACCCTTCGTCTGGGAGGGCACACCTTCGACTCACAGCGGGGTATGTTTAATTAGCTTTAATTGTTTCTGCATTGCAGAATAATTTATATTGACTGATGTTGTCTACTGATCTTCTTTTACCCGTAGAAATACATCACATACTCACATTTCCCTTCCTACTGCTTTATAAGCAAGGATGCTTTTACCCCACCTGGGAGTGACTTGACATGCCAATGGTTGGGGAGCCCATAATTATTGAGTCATGAGTCAGGTGTTGATCAACAACCCTATCAACCCCCCGCAGATATGTTATGGTCATTTTGTGCTGTGGGGCAGTAAAAGCCTTACTTATTGCCCCTTTAACTTTGTTTTAGCTGTCCTGTTCCACACAAATATGACATGAAAGAAATCTCACATTACAGTCTTTCACAGATGTTTTGTTGGAGCATGCTGATTTTGAAAATGTGGTTGCCTAGTCCCATGAACTCTACCCTTAGTATGTTTATGTGCACGCTTCCATTACAGGGAAGTTCTACTGCAAGGTGCATTATGCCCAGCGCCAATCCAGCACTCAGCTGGGAAGGTTCAGGAGGAGAATGGTAAGCAGCACTGCAATGATCACATGCAAGCAAACAAGACAATTGATTCCTTTTTGACATACATTCATCCCGTAGTAGTTCAGCACCAAGTCTGTTTACAATGTATTGTTCCTTTGATGTGAATTAGCAGGTTGTTAGTTTCCTCCGTTTTGAATTTAATAATTTTGAAATCCATTTCCTGCTCTGTATTTTCCCTTGTTTAGGACGACCAAGGCCACGCCACATCCTCATCGCTGGACGCCGGCAGCTACTCTGCGACAGGCAGCCTCCAGATCCAGCCCCCAGGTACCCTGGTTTCCTTGCTTAGGCGAGGCCTGAGCTGGCCATGGCGTGCTGGCTGTGCTGTGTGTGTGTTGCCTCGACGGCTGTTGGGGAATGTGTGCAAGTCTTTCACAGCTGTGGGGTCCCACCTCAGGAGCCACTCAGATGACTATGTGTTCCTGTATGAGCTGCTGAGCCTGGGGCTTCCTCTGCTCTGCATGATGCACGAGTTACTGGGACACATCTACCATGAGCCCTAGCTGGCCCAGCGGCAGCAGCCCTTCGGCCACCAGCTCGCATATGCAGTCCTTTGGAGGGGGTGTCGACCCCGGGTGGAGTAGCAAGGCGAGCCAAGGGCCTTTGGGCCTGTCTGGGCCAGTTGGCCTGATACGAGCCTCAATGGATTTGAATTTGTACTTTCCTACTACCCGTCATGGACAAACAAGTGAGGGGTTGATAATTCTTGCTACTTACTATAGTGAGCTTTAATCAAACCATCAATCATATCAGACAATGACTTTATTTTGTGCAGATATAAAATGTATTGACTTCTCTTAATGCTTATTTGAAGCAGACCAAACTCTTTGGTTGTAAGCAAATACAAAAGAGCAAGTGTCCATGGTCATTTTTTAAATTTGTATTTATATTTTTTTAAGTGTTTCATAAAGCAACCAAAAGAGTTGTTATAAAATCACTTTACTTGATTAACTTCCAATGCCTGTATTCAGTGCTTGGTGTGATTGTACTCTGTGAAGTAAGTAACGTAAGTAACGGCTGGCATTCAGCTGCAGTGGACAACATAACAGATATCCTGAAAACACAGCAAAGCTATCTGTCTTTTTGTCAGATAGGTACTCTGACTATATTTAAAATGGTATGTGTTGAGGTGACTTGAGGGCTGATGCATGAATACAATTATATGACCATTGTTAACTGTAGTATTTAGGCAGAGTGTAAGAAACAAATTAAACACCTGCATACCACGTCAAGATACAGCAGCAAATAATTACCTTTATATCACACCCCTGTCACCAGTCACGTATTGGATTAAGAATAATAGGGATATAGTTAGTCATATAAACCCATCCAAGCATTCAGAGATTTGTGGACGGTGTGAATTACCATTTTCACCATTTGAAATCTGTTCCGATCACTTTACTCTGTGATCAAGTGATCTTGTCTGGCCCATGGCGATCAATTTGATTGTCACAAAAGTGCAAACCCTTCCCATTTTGCACTACAGGCAAGCTTTGAAGTGATTGAAATGATGTGTCTTGACAGTTGACTGAGGACTCTTGATGTGGCATTTGATTGCAATGCAAGTTGCCTGGAGCATGCCGTCTGACTTTAATCTTGAAAGCCGTCTGGATAGTGTTGGTTCCTTTTTAGTGAACTGAAAATCCACATCGCTTTTGAAGTTACATTGACTCTGCATAATGCCTGAACGGCACCTAAACTCCACCAGCTACTTGTATGCGTTGCACCAGAGAGATGTGCAATGGAAATTCCAAAACTATGTTTATTTTATTTTTCCCCTCTTTTTTTTTTTTAAGTACCGGTAAATGTTTTGGTAGATGTTTGTTTTCCACTTGGTGATATATCATTTTTTAAATAAAATGACTGATTTCACTTTATTATTGAAATAACTTCTACAGTCAGACAGATGCTTTTTTCCCCTCTTTTCCCCCCCCTCAATAGTGGACATTTTGGCTTTAATAAGCAGAATCAACCAAATAATTGATATTCACAAACCAGTGAAAATATTTCACTTTATTCTTTTTTTTGTAATCACAATATTGCAATCCATGTCATATTTGTAGCTTGCGCCAAAAAACGTCAAGTTTTTGCAAATATTCCATGTTGTAAATAGTGACAATGATTGGTATAATTGTTGAATTGGGGGTGATGTCTTAAAATGCACTGCTGAAGTATTAACCTGTTGTATTTGGACCATTTCACAGAACACACGTCATTGTAATATTTCATTGTAATGCCCTTAGTGTTGGCCAACAATACTTGTTCCCTTGTGATTCTCAGCATTGTATATGTTTTCCTTCCATCTTCCTCCTTTCATTTTCATTGTTCTCACATCTCATTTATCCTTTTTTTCCCAATTCATTTTTGCTCTTTTTTTGTTCACTTCATTACGTTCAGTCTGTTTCAAGTTTCCAATGCTGCACCCTCTAATTGGCTGATTCCTGGCAGCAGGGAAGGTGACGATTGACCTGCTTCCGTCATAAGATCTTGTTGTGTTGCTTTTGCATTAGCTGCCTCCGTAGCGCCACCTCCTCCCACCTAATCCCAGATTAACCAATCACAAAAACGGCATGGGTCCCAAGTATAGCATGTTGTAGTAGTTAAAGGTGTTGCATGTAGCATTTTTAAACATGAATATAATCATTGTCAAATTCATTGTGATACCTTGGTATAATTACCATAAACAAATTAGACCATGGTTGAGACAACTGGTAGCCTCTATCTCACACCCCTGGTATTGTTAGTGCTAGTGTTTCTTAAAATTAAGACCACATTACCCATAAACCCTATTGTTTCCTGTCGTAAAGAGGATGTTGCTACTTGTCCCCCCTACCCCACCCTGGTGTTGCTTCAGTTTTCCATTTGGCTTTACTGAAGAGGATAAACATGTTGGAAGTGATAACCTTTTACTTTTTCCTTCATATGCCATTGGAAGAACAGTGCCCTCTTCCTGTTGTGTGCCATAAAACAAAACGCTTTTGTGAGGTAAAGTAATCCAGCAGATTTCCAGCCAAATCAGACCCAGTAGTACACAATATAAAATACAGTGTTGAGGCCGGTGGAGGCTCACAATCTTCTTGGTGATGGTCTTGTTTATTTACGGTAATTATACTAATGTATCAAAATATGGTAATGATATATTGATGTTAAAATGCTAAACGTAGCACATTTAAGTTGATTTGAGTTATTTGTCACATAATAGTTCTAGTTTGCTGAGGTTTTTGTTTTTGTTTTTGTTTATCCTCCTCCCTAACCCCACTAACGGTCATGTTGTGCTGTGCTCCTCCCTAACCTAACACCCCTAACACATAGACAAACCATAGCGCTGAATGCCCCAGAGTGATTTTTGGTCTCTCTGATGTATTATCATCAGCAGCCCTCCCTTCTTCTCAGGCCCATCTGATGGTAACGTCTGTTTCCACATGTCTGTGGTCTGTCTGTGGTTACGTCTGTTTCAGAAGGAGCCCCCCCCACCCCAGAGCCCCTCTCCAGATCGCGCTCATGTATTTCATAGTCTTTGCTCAGGAGATCATCAGCCTCTCCCTCCGTTATAGCTTTTTTGCACACTGCAAGAGTATTTTTGTTGGCTGCACTGTACATTTTTTTTAGTTGTGTTTATGATAATAAGGAAGTCTCGAAATTGCCTGCCTACCTTGTTATTTATTTTCCACATTGAAAAAAAACGGTCCAATTGCTTCATTTATGATATTTAAAAATCTGTAAGTATTATACAAAAATAAATGCTTGATTACATAAATTGCTTGCTTCTTCATTTGTTACAAATTAGCTGATTTTGCGAGTTATTTCCAAGGAACCATGGCTTCCAAGTCATTGAACATTAGGTGGCTGGGGTTATTTGATAGCTTCATGGTTGAAGCCCCTGCAATAATTGCAAAACCTAGTTCCATAGTTTTTAACCACAAAATTAACAACTTCATCAATGGCACTTTACAAAAAGGCTTCTCTCAAAGCAAATCCTTTTCCACCTGTGTGCTAAATTGACCTAACATCACCCACACAAAAGAATTTTCACAATCACAGCTTGTTTACTTAACAAATGATGTATGCTTCCTACTGATTCATGCAAACCTGAAATTCTTTAATGCCTTCTGCTTTGCAGCAGATTAAAAGGGAAGCACACAGCTTTTTGGTTACATAGCTTACCTTTAATCAGATGGCTTTAAAATGTTGCTCCAAAAAAGTGAATCCTCACTTAAACTCAAAATCAAACAAAAACAAACCCTTTCAGACTATATGTCAGGCTCAATGCAAAAGCTCAACTCAACAAGACACGATTCAATCGAACTAAACTGAACTGATCCAATTGAATACACTGAACAGATTTGAAGTGAATCACATGCCAGTTTCTCCTGCCAGCTCTCTAATGGGCTCTGCCTGTGGGTCTCCTCTGACCTTTCTTCTGGGTTTATTATCTACAATGCGATGTGGTGTCATGTGGTAAACCTTTAGGGGTATGCCATTTCAGTCCTTTGCTTTCACGTGATGCCACAGTGCCTGCATACCCATTTTGTCATTTTGTGACTCTTCTGGCAAGCGTTCAGCCCAGTTAAACTGGGTACATCGATAGGCACAGGTATAGCAGAATTCCATTAAGTAGAGGTTTGGTGATCTAAAGGCTAATTGGCACAACCCCACACATGCATACAAAGTTTATATCCAGATACTATCATTTTTTTGCTGTGACCATGTGTACTTGACCAAGTGGAATCACCTTTGGAAAGATTCTGTACAATATTGACTACATTATTCTGTGAGTACTGAATTATGAACATGCAGTGTATGTTATTTTATCAGTGGGTGCATGTAATGTAAATGGAGATTAATGTTATACTGTGCATTTAGAAAAGTAAACTGGAATCCTCAAACATTGTTGGTGAGATGCAATCCATGTCATTTTAATGAGTTATTTGATTTCATGCCAGGAAACAATTGGGAACTTTCATCCAACTTAGTTTAAATGGCGTGTTATTTTCAGAAGCAGAAAACGTATAATTACCATTTTCACTACACATGTAAGCATTATAGGATATGTGTGTTGTGTAATAGGAATTTGTTTGATTAGGTACCTGGCAACTGTTCTTCGACATGAGACTGGTTTGCATTCATTTATTTTTGATAGTATAGTACAGTACACAGTAATTATCAGCTCATTCTAATGAGATAGTATATGTTTTGTGAGTGTAATACAAGTCTTGTTGCTTTCCAGTGATATAGTACACCTGAAATGAGCTAAATGCTAGTTTAATTTAACTAGATATCACTAGATGTAACTTGGATATCATGAATTGATACCGGTTAATACTTAATACCTGTTTTTTATTTCCAGGTGCGATGGAAGTCGATGTAGCTCAGATAAGAGTTCCTGAGGTCGCTTTGCCACCAGAGACGTCTGAGGAGGCTCTGAACCCATCCTGCATAGCACAGCCAACCGCACAGGACACCACAGTGGCCAATGAGGGTCCCAAAGGTCAGTGTGGCTTCTCTGTGGTCCAGCTTTCTAGCTCCCTAATACTGAAAATCAAGATAAACTGTGCACTGTACATAATACCAGGTAGCTCACTGTGTACGTTATCTGAGTAAATGCACATGACGTAAACTTTCTCAATATTTCTTGAAGCGACTGAAATCGATGCTTAGCTGTACAAATCGGTTCTCAACCCCTGTTATGACTTGAAAACAATATTCCCTGAGGGAGAATGCTAAACTGGCTGAACTTTCATTAGCGACTCTACTTGTGTGTGTGTCACTGTCCCTCCTCCAGTTGTCTGTGAGATGAGGGTGCAGCTGACATAGCTGTTGTCCCACACTTAGCTGAATATTTGTTTTAGCATCTCAGTGGCAAAGTTCTTCTGGGCTGCACATTCTGTCCACACATATACCCCACATATTCACATGCACGCATACCCATTAGCAATTTGTTGTAGCTTATACATTGCTATGCACCATGCATTTGCTTAGTTATAGTGTGGTGCCCCCTCATGCCTGGTTATGGGAAGTCAGAATCTTAAAATACACCATGTTTTTGGGAGATTGGCCTGTTGGTCAACTTGTCAGTTAAGTGATGAGAACATAAATCATCCATGTGTCCCCGGTAGATCGTTCACTCCAGTGCTCCATGCTAACACTTTAACATGCACTATGTTGAGTGAGTTGACTAGCACTAGGGTTGCAAATTCTAGGGAATTTCCTTGATCAATAGTCGCCAAAGTTAATGAACGACCAATCGATCAATCGATAACGATACAGCTAAAAATGAATATTTCTCATTAGAAAATAAAAAATGCATATTCTTTTCTCAATCAAAGCTTCATTGAAACATTAGATAAATACACCTGTTTCATGGCATAACACAAACATAATTATGAACGCTGTTTTGTTTTAAGTATGATATTTTAATAAGGCTCTGGAAATTTAGCTGACTCTTCCGAGGCGAATCAGTGACTAACACGTTCATCTATGACATATAACGTTACAAAAAATAAGATGAGCCTTAATTAGAAACTTACATTTGCTAAATGATTACGAAATAGATAAATAAAGACTAAGCTATAATAAATTCCCTCTTGAAATGAGAAAGCTGTGACAAACTATGACAGCTCAGGCCTCAGTTTCAAACTTAAATTACATAAGTGCAGTAACTATCCAAGCCTGTTGATTTTAATTTAAGAATACAAGCATATTTACATGATCAGGGGTGAGTCGTGTGTGCAGTCGGTTTACAGTGAGTCCAGCTGCTGAAAATACACGTTCCGATAGGACCGATGTCCCAGGCAGCATAAGTAGCTTCGCGCTAACTATGCCAGCCTCTGGAATCTTCCTCCATGGACTTTCCTCCAATCTGTGGGACTGATATTTAGCGGTGGTGGAATGTCTTTCAGAAAGTTGTCAAATTCTGTTTCCATGTCGTTGGTGCGGGTGAAGTAAGTAAGTGCCAGTAGTATCAGCATTAGCATTAGTATCGCGTCTCACAGGCTGAGGCCTTGCTTCCTGGACTGCAGCACTGCCTGTGACCA
>OMOT01041986.1:0-13394 GCA_900312575.1 Acanthochaenus luetkenii | reverse complement strand
CTTCATGTGGAAGATGCCCCCCCTGTGCTTCAGATGGAGCTAATTGACCTGCAGTGCAATTCTGAACTCAAATCCAAGTTCAGGGATGTGAGTGGAAAAATGGACAAGCTTGGAAAAATGTTGAGAGAATTGCCCCCCACGTTCCCTGAGCTTTCCAGGATGTTCAAGCGGATCATGTGCCTTTTTGGCAGCACCTATCTGTGTGAAAAGCTCTTCTCCACAATGAACTTTAATAAGTCAAAGTTCAGGTCCAAACTTAAAGATGAGCATCTTAAAGCCATACTGAGGGTCTCAGTTGCTTCCTCCCTCAAGCCAAATGTGGCTCAGCTGTGTGAGAGGAAGCGCTGCCAAGTCTCTGGCAGCAAGGAGTAGGAGGAAGTAAGAGAAGCATATGTTCTGAAGAAACGTTCATGTTCTGCATGTTCTAACTTGTTATTAGTAAAGATTGAGAAGATTGGATCAGTTTGTTTTTTTTGGGAATACTTGAAACCCTTTTTTGGTGGAATTCTTGATGCGGCCCAGCCTCACCCAGACTCTACCTCCAGCGGCCCCCATGTAAGTTGAGTTTGAGACCCCTGCTTTATACCACGCAAGTGGACCATGTGATTGAAGGCTGCTGTTTTCTAGCCAACTCTAAGGCCTAGGCTATGGTGATTGAAGATGGCAGTCCTGAGCCAAGCCCCAATCTACCAGACATTACTGATCACCTGGAGTCTATCAACATTAGCCCGCTCAGCTGTCTAGAGACTGATGAATGGGATGTTAAAGCAGGTGTGTCAGCAGTGTGTGGAGGTACTCCAGTTGAAGTGAGACATTGTAAGCGATCTAATGTGTTTTTCTCATTAAGTTGCCTTGATTGCTTTTAAGCCATTTGAAACACCTTAACCCTTTTTGATTGTCTAGCAAGCTCTATCTTATCTGTTTCCAGTAACCTTTGTTGAGTTATTGTGCATCTTATTTGTTTCATTTATGTCCTTTCAGACACCTAATCATTTGGCTGTGGTAATTTTGACCACAAATGAATTTATAAGTTAGTGTCTTTTAACTTGGCTGCGTAGGCATAGAGCAGAGTAATGATGCATTTTATTTAAAGGGTGGTGTGATGGCTCAGTGGTTAACACTGTCGCCTCACAGCAAGAAGAACCCGGTCATAGGCTTGAAGTTTGCTGCTGATCACATAGACAAAGAAAAGGCCTTCTTACTCCAATGTAATGTCAACTTTGAAGACTTTCAGGGTTAAGGATTTTACCTTAGGGTGAGATCAAAGGTTAGGGTAAGAGTAATAGAGACATTTAAACATAACAGCTGATTAGAAAAGGCCAGCAATGCTGTGGGCTGTCGTCATCATGGCACTGGCGCTCACTCGTATGAATAACAAGGAAGTTGCTACAATTAACTAGCTAGCTAAACAAAATGTTTGGCAATCACAAACGACAATGTTAAGAGACTCGTTCTGGTGTAATGACCATAGTTCTGGCAAAACAGAAGTAAGGTTTGATTCAACATTTCCATACTTTTTAAAATCTTGTTAATTTTATTTACCCAGAGTTTGTAGCCTATATTAACTCGAACTTACTTGTTCTAAGTTCTGGGGGCTTGTTTAAGAATCCTGTTTCAAACTAAGAGCCAACCAATCAATGCTGCCTCAAGAATTTGAGCTGGTGGTGTGGCTAATATATCTATGAGATTAGAGTAAGAGTCAATGACAATAAGATGATTTCATTTTTGCAATTCATGGTTCCACAAGGATATAATTAGTGAGTGTGTGTGTGCGTGCGTTACACTGCATCAGGTGCAGAAAGACGGCATTGGATAACATCTCTACCTTCTCCAGTAAATGGCAGGGCAAGGTTAACCAGAATATGGTGCCTTGTCCTATAGCAGAGAGATAAAAGCGTTACCTTACTCTGTCCCGCTTGCTTCTCCTGATAAGATAAAAGGGTCACATTGGCTGTGTGAATAGAGCATCTTTAGTTCAGCAGCCTTTTATACAAGCTTTGTTGGGTCTCTTCTACACAGCCTCTGTCTAACCTATTGAATTGAGTCTACATTCAGTATTAAGCAAACCTGTAACTGGATTTCTCATACCTTAGCACTGAGGCTAACGGGTACACAGAGATTATATGGACACAGCATTTAGCCACTGCTGTCTTCCAGCTTACACGTAATAATTGGTCATTTAATTGTCTTTCCCAGAGGTAAGGCTGCACTATTAAAGTATTTTGTTGCTTTTCCAGGTCTGTTGTACCAACTTTTACTTTCCCTTTTTCTTCTCTATGGCCTCACTTGGCATTCTGTCCTCTTGACGCATTTCCAAATCTATGTTAAATGGGCATAGAATGGAGACATTCAGTGAAGTGTTTTGGAAATCATTTAATTTCATGGATGTTTGACAGATAAATACGTGGCCTCATCTTAAACCCTTTTCTCTGCTCTGGCACATCTGCTCCCCTCTGCACACATTAAGCTGTCTGGCTGTTTGAACTGAAACCAATCCAGTCCAATCACTCACTCTCTCTCACACACACAGTCACACACACATGCACAGAGTAATCAAAACAGCTGTTTGTTGGTTTGCGTCTTTAAATGGCTAGCCTCCAGCATCAGACATTTAATCATGTGAAAATGCTCTGTGTTCACTCTGGCCATCCTAGCTGAATCCCCTCCCTGGCACCACAGCTCTGTGGTCTAAGGATATTTGCAGTCTGCAGCACAAAAGCCATTTTAAGATGCTATGGATGGAATAATGATATTCCTGCTTGCCAGGAATGCTAGCATGTAGAATTGTGGGCCAAGCCCACTGCTTGGCCACTGTGCTGCATATCTGGGGTTTTGGCCAATGTGGATTTCTGGTCTGTCTATTGAAGGATGATTAAAGAATGTCTTACCGTGTAAGATGAGCGTTTCCTCTGTATTCGCTCAGCAGTGGTGTGCCGCCACAATAACAACACTTTTAGAGAACATTTTAAATGAATATTGGATCATTATTTAACCAAATTTCCCTGTAAAGCATAAACAAGTTAGAAATGTGTTTATTATTATAAAGTATTCTAAGAAATATGGCTTAAGAAATGCAACCTACACTTGAGCCCTAAGTGTCAAAACAGGGATGGATGTGCAATCCGCAAGCACCACTACTACATTAAATTACAGAGGAAACACTGGATAAGCTTCTTGTATTTCTTCAAAAGTGGATCTAATGTTAATACAAGGTGGCACAGGATTATCTTCACCTATTATTGTATTTTTATGTTTGGCAGGTGGACTGAAGTATGGAAATGCAATATATTTATTGTACTTGAGGTTGCTGTCAAGTCACTATTGACTGCTGCCATAAATGTATTTTGAAATAAAGTAGGTGGCAGTGCAACAGTAGTTGAACCTCTTGATTGCACTTTATAGGTTCTGTGACGCATTACATCCTACCATATGTTGTGACAAGATCCTCGATTAAGGGCATACAGTGCATTCAGAAAGTATTCAGACCCCCTTCACTTTTCCACATTTTGTTTAGTTACCGCCTTATTCTGAAATTGATTTAAATGAAATTATTTTCTCATCAATCTACACATGATACCCCTTAGTGACTAAACAGATTTTTCTTCTTGGGGTATGACTCTACAAGCTTGGCACACCTGTATTTGGGGTATTTTTCCTATTCTCTGCAGGTCAGGTTGGACAGGGAGCGTCGCTGCACAGCTTTTTTCGGGTCTCTACAAAGATGTTCAATCGGGCTCAAGTCCGGGCTCTCGCTGGGCCACTCAAGGACTTTCACAGACTTGTCCCGTAGCCACTCCTGCATTGTCTTGGCTGTGTGTTTAGGAGTGTTATCCTGTTGGAAGGTGAACCTTCACCCCAGTCTGAGGTCCTGAGCGCTTTGGAGCAGGTTTTCATCAAGAGGATCTCTGTACTTTGCTTTGTTAATCTTTCCCTCAATCCTGACTAGTCTCCCGGGTTCCTGATGCTGAAAAAAACACAGTATGATGCTGCCACCATGCTTCACTGTAGGGATGGTATTGGCCAGGTGATGAGCAGTGTCTGGGATCCTCCAGACATGACGCTTGGCATTCAGGCCAAAGAGTTCAATCTTGGTTTCATCGGACTCTTGTTTCTCATGGCCTGAGAGTCTTTTAGGCAAACTCCAAGCGGGTGTTCATGTGCCTTTTACTGAGGAATGACTTCCATCTGGCCACTCTACCATAAAGGCCTGATTGGTGGAGTGCTGCTGAGATTGTTGTCCTTCTGGATGGCTCTCCCAGCTCCACAGAGGAACTCTGTCAGAGTGACCAGCAGGTTCTTGGTCACCTCCCTGACCAAGGCCCCTCCCACCCGATTGCTCAGTTTGGCTGGGCGTCCGGCGCTAGGAAGAGTCCTGGCAGTTCCGAACGTCTTCCTTTTTAGAATGATGGAGGCTACTGTGTTCTACGGGACCTTAAATGCTGCAGACACTTTTTTTGTACCCATGCCCAGATCTGTGCCTCGGCACAATCCTGTCCCGGAGGTCGGTGGATAATTCCTTCAACTTCATTGCTTGGTTTTTGCTCTGATATGTACTGTCAACTGTGGGACCTTATATAGACAGGTGTATGCCTTTCCAAATCATGTCCAATCAATTTAATTTACCACAGGTGGACTCAGGTCAGTTGTAGAAACGTCTCAGGGATAATCAATGGAAACAGGATGGACCTGAGCTCAATTTTGAGTGTCATAGCAAAGGGTCTGAGTACTGCAAATGGGATATTTCAGTTTTGTTTGTTTTTATATACAAAAAAAGTCAAGGGGTCTGAGTACTTTCTGAATACACTGTATCTGTCAGTGAAAAATAAGCCTTGTCAGGTCAGTTCATCGCTTGTTTAAAAATCACTCTAATGCCTGTACTTGGTGACATGTAATAAATTAGTTAGGAAGCGTCATTTAACTGCAACATTTTGTTTTTTCCCCACTATCCTGCTTTTGTCTCTTGGTCTTTGTCAGTGTGAAACCTGACCTTGTATTGTGCTCTATAGCAAACAGTAGATTTCCCACAAATTCAGAATTATTATTCAGAATTAGCGGGTGGGTAATATATCACAGAGCTACCTAGAGCCTAATCAGAATCCCAGCTGGAAATGCAGCCGTGCTCTGACCCTGTGAAATGACTTTGTCCTCTGCCTCGTCATCAAGGAGGTGGGGAGATCAAACAAAGAATAGTGTGATTTCTGGTTCTTCCAAAACAGTAATGTGGATATAATTATCTGTTGTTCTGATAACATTCACACAGAACGTCCCAGAGAAGGGATGAAACTGTGCACTTCCTAATCAGATATCTGCGCTGTAATCAGGAAACAATCTTAATGACCTATGTGGTAAATGCCAAATGCTCATTCTGTTCCATCCACTCACAATCTGATCACATCGCTCCCAACACCAAAGGCAGTGAACAGATTAAAGCCATTTTATTAATGATGATAATTATTTGGCCTGAAGCTAGCCAAAGCTTTAAATGTTTTAATTTAGATTTGTCATTGTCTTTTATGTCAGTTCTGTAGTTAATAAAGCGTGTTTTGGGATGGGGGTGGTATTGGTTTGTGCAGTGTTGGTGTATTCGATAGCTTTACTGTAGCTATTGTCCGGGCACCTGTCTGTGTCTGAAACTCAATGCTGTTAATAATTATTGATTAAGGACTAGGTGAATAATTAATGCTCTTTTGTTGTTGAAATGCCTTAATATTAAAGAAGCCACAGAGCATTTGTGGTTTTGCATACTACAGCTAGCTACCTAAATACAATTTCAAAAGTGCTAGATTTGGTAGACATTATATATATTTCCAATGATGTACATTCCAAAAATATCCATAGGAGATGTACCTCAGATGTTGACATGAGCGTAGTTAAAGAAAGGGACGACAAAGTAATTATTTCAGAGGAGGAGGATTGTGGAAGTTGTGTGAAAAGAGATTAAATGTTAACAATAAGAGAACGTTCACATCCTTTCATTATGTTCATATTGCTGTATGAATGAAATAGATGTGATTTGAAGAAAAGGAGTTTCTCAAGTGCTGTCAATGAAGTTTGATAGGGCACAGGAAGAGTGGAGAGGTGTCTTACACCTGACTGACTGGCCTGAATCTGCCTCTTGATGCTCACAATACCATGGGGAAAACGGAACGCTAACTAGTGTGTGCTCACCATGTTCACCACGAAGGTCATTCTTTTTTGTGTTGTTATGCTAACTTATCCTTGAATTCTAATGCTTTTCAAATTAATAGACCTATAATGTGGAGGGCACATCGGGCCTTCTGGCACTCATTGATTCTCTAACACCCACAAGTCTGCAGCAGTTTCAAAAGAACCCATGGTTTTATGTTTCTCTTGTGAGTGTGGTGTGTTTTTAGTGCCATTTCGGAAAGCTATTGTTTAAGAGCCCAGCAACGTCCAGGTGGTTACTGTGCCATATACAGTGACAATATTTCAATGTTATGGTCAATATTGAGTTTTAATCTTTCTCCTCTTTCTCATTACTGCCCTTTCATGGCCTCTCTCGCTCTTCTTCTCTCAGGCATGGAACTCGCTGTGCAGGAGAGGTTGCAGCTGCTGCCAACAATGGAGTGTGTGGTGTGGGTGTGGCCTACAATGCTCAAATTGGAGGTGAGTGAAACTTGCCACTGGGATGCCGATAGGAGATCAAACAAAGCACGATCAAACTGATCAACATACAAGTGCCCCCAGCTGCATTTCACACAAACTCATATCTTTCTCTTGTCAATGAAGTTTGTTACATATTTTTGTGAGTATGATGTTCATGCCAAAATGAAACATTTTTAACTCACTTTGCATGTGTCCCTGACTCCATAAACCACTGGGCATCTATTCACCATTGTGTAAATCATCTGTTATTAATAGCCGGTCACAGTATGAGTCTTAAGGTAGGCTGCTGTTGAAACATTAATAATTTAGCTGCCAACATGAGAAAATATCCATCAAGAAGATTATTCAAAAAAGCCCAATTAGATTAAACCTGTGATCACAGGTTCAGTCTCAAAGTTGTTTTTTGCCTCTTGAATATTTCTGCCCTTTTTCCAAGGAGGCTTTTAATAACTTTTGTCACCAAACAATCTGTCAACGACATGACGGCAGCCAACAAGACTCAGCGGAGCCCATAGCAGTCCCATCCACAGATGTTAGTCATAACTCTCCTTCTTTGTCTTCATTACCATACATATCCCGCTCCGGCATTATTCCTTTGTGAATCTGTTCATGTCATGGGGTCACTGGATTGTTTATAAACAGCTGCGCCTTGCTCCCAAATACCAATGGTGGGTGTGTGTGTGCAAGCACGAGCACTCTTGTTTGTGTGTGTGTGTGTGTGTCTAATTGCGATATCCTTACTGAGCAATGATAAGTATTTAACGGCTGTAATCGACCCTCCTTGGCTCACTCAGTATTCCTGTCCACCTACCTGTCTGCCCCCCCTCCTCCAGCACGTAGACCCACTCCCACCTGCTGCCTCGGACTTAGCAGGAGGGGAAGTCACACAGCAGTGTCTTCATAAGAGATTGCTGAGCTGCGGGAAGTTGATGGGAATTGTTACGACAGTGATCATCATTACAGCTGCAATACAGCCTGTGCAAAGTGTGCATAATGATCATCAAGCAAACACTGTACATTATCATGCACATTTAGCCCAGTTAAGGGTTTTTTGTCGTTGTCAGTATTCAGACTTGCATTACGCTGACTCCCCACAACACCAAAATAATGACAGCCTTGGCTCTACCTCTACTGGCATGTGTTTGTGTCTGCAGGGCCAGGCAGGTTGTCTAGAATATATTATTGAAGTCTTAATGTGGATGTCGTCAGTCATAGCGGTGCCTCTGAGGTCCGGGGGTCTTCTTACAGTAATGGACATTATTTGAGGATGGTTCATTTCACGCCTCTCTGCCGTCTGAGTGCTGACCTGAGGCAGCACACTTCAAAGGGTTGCGTTCAGGTATGATTAAAGGTGACATTTGGCACTACCCTGCGGACACACCACTCTGTTGGAAGCCCTGTAAACTCTGAGCTCATTTGTGTGTGTGTGTTAATGGGGGGGGGGTTTTCCTGTGAAGTCTTTTGTTTCTCCTGTTACTCTGTTTTTTGTGGCAGCAGATACAATTAAAATGTATGGTTCAACTGATTTCTATCTGTTTCAACTTCTCTGCGCCCTTCTGAAGCTAGAATTCACACCCTCACTTTCTCTTTACCATTTGTCATTCTGCATTGCGTGCATCCTACAGGAGTGCGTATGTTGGATGGGGAGGTAACAGACGTGGTGGAGGCCCATTCTCTTAGCCTCAACCCTCAGCACATCCACATCTATAGTGCCAGCTGGGGCCCAGAAGATGATGGCAAGTCATTGGATGGCCCTGCCAAGCTGGCCAATGAGGCTTTTCTCCAGGGAATCACTAAGGTCAGTCAGAGCATAAGCTTAGACTTGGAGTATACCGATGTCTGCCCGTTTGTATGTCTAGCATCATCATCAGACTCACAGCAGCTCTGTAAGCAATCAAATGTCTACCAGGCTAGCAAAAAGGATGCTATTGGAAAGGTCAGCAAGTCCTGTTACATGAGTTAAGGGAAAATCAGAAAAGGTTGGAACATATTTCCACCAAATACTATACAATGATACAAATGTTTAATAGAGGTTCTTTTCCCCAGATATAAAATATGAAAAACTCACCTCCCCTGCTAACTGCCCTCTGAATAGTCATTTTGGGTTGGATGGAGTAAGCCATTAATGAATGTGTCAGCAATGCTACGTAAACAGGCAGATGTTAGCAGAATAGGAAAAAATTGTTTTTAAGACAAATGGAGGGGCAATTGCTGATGCAGAGCCAGATTTAGATTGAAAGAGCACAGTAGTTGGTATATAAATGAGTGAAACTGTGAATTTTCAGAGGAAAAGAATGATTCATAGATCACATCCCAAATCTAACACTCCTTATATCATGGCGTATTAGTGAGAAATAATTGCCTGACAGCAGCACAACAGGACTTCTGGTTCAGCATCTGTTCTCCTGGCATTCAGATAACCTCTGGTACTTAAGTATTGTCGGTAACCTGCAGCAGAGGCAGGGTCAGACCATAAATAAGGCTGGGAAGTTTTGGAGCATTAGCCACAGCTTCAAGACTACTATGTGGATAAGATACCATAAAGAAATACTCATTTTGAAAAACTCTGTACAAGCAAATTAGCAGGGCTTTTAGATGCGTGTTTGGAAAAGGAAAGCGATGATTACACACATGTCTTTCCAATTTCGGTCAAACGGGGTCCTTGTGTACTCGAGCTTAATATTTCTCTGATTAACTACGCCAGAGAAAACAGTGCTGAAACAGTGGTGATAAGGAAGCAAAGATTCCAGTGTCTTTGTATTCATCGGAGGTGATGGGACTGATGTTTACACAAGCAGGCAGAGCAGGAGACACAAACCCACCACAAGAAGATTAATAGCAAAACATTCTCGCATGTTTTTCCTTAAAATACATAAGGACTGAAAGTGTTGACAACGTTTTTTCTGTGTATTTGTGTATGTATATGTGAGTGGCTGAGCGGGAGGGAGAAAGAGATGGTATGCATCTGTCCATAACCACGGCTTCGCATCTCAGGCTCTGCTAGAGTTTATGGGGCCACACAGTGTGGAGTCTGCACTGCCATTTTGATCCTCTTCTCTGTTTTCTTTCACTTCCCATCAGTTGCCATTATCCCTGCCCTCTCTAAGTGGAACGTAAGAGAGGTCTCTCCAGTTTCCTTTATGTTTTCTTCGCCCCATCTATGTCTTGTTCTTTTTTCAAAAGGAATGCGTTATCCACCCACACACAAAAAAGCACATACTAGTTTTATGCTACAAGACCCAGTGTCTGGGTTGCTGCTTTTACACTTTGATGGAAGACTCTACTTTAATTGTTTCATTTACTTTTTAATGATGTGCCACGCTAAATAGAAATGTCACTTGTGAGGAGGATGTAGTTAGGAGATTGGAGCATACAATGGAACTTTTCCAGATACCAAGTTGCCATTTATCAGTCCCCCAAATTATAGTCGGCTTGAGTAGATTTTGTAATAACTTTTCTTCTGTTTGTTATCTGACTTTCTGCTGCAGTAAATTGCCTGGCATTATGATATATTAATAAGAAGGTTATTCCTACAGCAGTTAGTTTCTGAAATACAGCACATAAGTGTAAAGGCATTTCTAGGTTTAGGGAAAACATCTTTGTCAAAGGCATTTTTTCACACTTCAAGCACTCTCTCTCTTTCTCCCTTTTGTGTACTTGTCTGTGGATTACAACTGTGTGTGATTCTATATATATCACTATGCTTCAGGGTCGCAGCGGACTGGGCTCCATCTTTGTGTGGGCCTCAGGTAATGGTGGTAAGGAGCGGGACAGCTGTAACTGTGACGGCTACACCAACAGCATCTACACTCTGTCCATCAGCAGCACCACCCAGTCCGGCAACGTGCCCTGGTACAGCGAGCCCTGCTCTTCCACCCTTGCCACCACCTTCAGCTCTGGAAACCCTGGGGAGAAACAGATAGTAGGTGTTAAGGCACACACACCTTGAACATCTTTGCCATTGTAAACAAAATATAAACCGCAAAAGTGTCCTAAACAAGACTGATACAGCTGTCAAACCATAAAATGAGTCTTGTTTAGGACTTTGTCCTATTTTTATTTTTGTGGAATTGTTCTTTCTCAATGTAATTCATCACTACGTCCCGTGGCTAGAATAAATGTATATACATTCTGTGATTTCATTTAGAATAGTTTTCTTCTAAAAATAACTAATACACAGTAAATGTCAAGATCACTAAAATAGCCATAAGTGATTGTGCTGAAGTCAGTGTTTTTTGTGCTGACCTTATCAGTCAACCAAATGCTGATGCTGATGTACCCGTGAAAGGCCAGTATTGATGCACTGCTATATTGGTCTGGCACAAATACACAGCCATATAGAGATTAACCTTAAATAAGACAACACAATTTGTGACATACAAATGTTTCTGCCATCTTAAAACCAAAAAACGGCATCAAACTGTAAAAAAATCTCTGACGTGTAACATACAGTGAGCAAAGCTGACAAACATTGAGAGACGCCACACGCTCCCTTCAAGCTGCTTGTCAGCCATAGAGAGGCTTGCCTCTGAGACGTGGAGTAACGTGAAACGACCGCAAATCTGCCATTCCCTCCTAAATACACGAGAGACATGCTGCAGGCAGGCAAACGCAACTCAAGTGCGTGAAATGGAAGTAATTTTTAAAGCATCATCAAAGTTTGGTAGAGGTTTGGGTTGTGTAGTTACAGTTTTATTTTCTGTAACTAAACAAACAAAAAACTAAACACAAACAAATGTAGCTCGGCATGTTGGACTTGTCTGAGCTCTCTGCTGTAATTTACCTTCTCTGGTGTTCATACCAAGTAAGAACACATAAAATATAGCTGAATAAGAGCATTAGTTGAGACTGCAATTTCCACTTGGTTCATTTTGTTATGCTAGGCTTTCCAAGCATTAGTAATTGCTGGCTATCAATTGTCAACATCTATCTCTTTGTACCCATAAAACTGCACGTTTTGGGGTCATGTCCTGCAATTGGTTGATTAGGATGATGTTCTCACTCCTAACAAACCACACCGGTTTGCTTGGAAGAGGACAGAGACCTGCATTTTCAGGCAGCGTCAGTGCAGTTATTTGGTGTGTGCACCAGAGTTCGAATTGCATTGTTCTCACTTGCCCAAACGAACCGAACTAAAGGAATATACCTCAGAAGACTAAGTTATGTGCCATCATGGGAAAGTGGTCTCCTACTGTAAAAAAAAAAGCTTCCATGGTGTGGCTTGACCTATCCGCTGAATAATCTTAGATTGACATCAACTCCCAGTTCTCCTCCAGAAATGTATTTTTTGGCAGGACTGCTCCCATGACAGCGTCTCTGTGTTCTTTTGTTTCTGAGGTATAAAAGTGGGCTTGTGTATGAACCCACCTTGGCAGGTTGGCATCTTTCCACTCATCTAATCGGATGCATCCCACCTACAGTAGGAAATACAGGCCATTAACGCCCAAAGTTGTCTAGCAGACAGTCGCACACCAAGAATCTGTCCCTAACCTTGACAGTTTGCCTTGCCCTGTGGTGTCCCAAACCAAACAGGCCTCATTAACTTTCTGTCTTTGCCAGAGACCAAGAGCAGAGGTATACCCTAATAGTGCTACCACACTTTGTCTCACCATCGTGCCTGGCTAAGCTGACTTGGCTGACATTCACTGGCCCGGCTGTGCCCCTTTGTCTGGGATCCACAGACCATAGATTGAATTGATCTGCTGATTATGTCCTCTTTCACCAAACTCCCATTGTCCCCAGCCCAACTTCTTTCACCAACTTCACTCAGACTGAAGCGGGAAACTCACTATATCATGATAACTGTGTCTCTCTTTCTGTGTCTCTGTCCCGCTCTCTCCTCTCCTGTCTCCAAGGTGACCACAGACCTGAGGCAGAAATGTACAGACTCTCACACGGGGACATCGGCTTCAGCCCCACTGGCTGCTGGAATCATTGCTCTGGCTCTGGAGGCCAAGTGAGTGTCTGTTTTTCCCGTTACGATATAACTCCTATTGTAGTAGTAGACTGTGTAGCCAAAAGCTTTTACAGTGCAAAATCTAAAAAGTAAACCGTTTTCTATTTCACTATATTGTAAAGTGTGTGTGTCTGTGTGTGCGTGTGCGTGTGTGTGTGTGTCTGGAGCGCTGGTCTCTATCCCAACCCACAAATTATTTCCTCAGCAAATTAAGCTTTTGATAATCAGTTAATTAGCAAGGCAAATCAGCAGTTACAGCAAACACAGACATCTGAATTCCTTCAGGGCCGGTAGCGAAGATTTCTGCTGTAGAATATCTCTCATTATCTCTCACTCTGGACTCCAAGTGTCGGAGTCCAAGTTTCTGTCAGCAGCTCGAGTATGTTCTAGTACGGTCATATCTGTAGTTCCATTTGTGTGTCAGCCCTCTCATCAGTCATCAGTCCTCTGCTCTGCATACTTCTCCATACTTCCTCATTAGGGAATGGGATTGGCTGACAGGTGTCGGATCAAATCAGATGTTACCTCACACCCCAGTTAATTCTTATTAGTATAGGCCACTGCTCCACAGAGGAGGGCACTGACTTGCAGAACTGAAGTTAAGCCCATCTAGACTATTTCTCACTTTCAATGACAAACTAGAGGTAATCTTTCTCAGTGAGCAGATCACCTTCGTGCTTCCCCCTGACAGGCAGCAGTAATTTCATGGTAGCTAGTATATCAGAGTTGGACCACACTGGAATTCATAGAGATGGAAGCATTTAATGGGCGGAGTGTATTTATTTTGCCGTCGTCATCGTCCCCCCCCCCC
>OMOT01041975.1:0-11670 GCA_900312575.1 Acanthochaenus luetkenii | reverse complement strand
GGTAGAAAAGACTTTAATCTGTGCCACTCAGTTTAATAACTTAAGCCTCGGTTGGAACTCAACAACTGCGGTGGTAAAAGATTCTCATTGCTCTGTCCCCATATGGGTTCCCATGTGTTATATCATCACCACAATCTGCTAAGTACATGTTCATTTCTATCGGCACGGCTGTATAGAAATAAGAACGAAATCAGGGTGGACTCAGCAGGTCATTACTAAAGAATATGTGTGGCACTGACGTACTGAATCAGTCAGTGCCACACACATACACACCTTGTTGCACACATGTGTGTGTGTGTGTGTGTGTGTGTGTCTGTGTGTACTGTATGCTTGTGTGAGCATGTGTGTGGTGTAATCTTAATCTTGATTGTGAGTGGGGATTGAGGGAGGAAGCCATCTGGCTAAATAGAGAACCAGAGAGGGCGACTAAAAAGCTACTCAGAAAATGTTAGCGTGCAGACAGAGCACTTAATCAACCACACAACAAGGTGCCAGGCAAATCTGTTCTGGTCTATGATCTGATCCATAGCAACAAAATCCCAACAGATTACGTCCGCAGCTGTCTTTGGCTTCTTTACTGCTGTGGAGGGAGGAGACTCATCTTTGTAGGCTACCAAGGCATCAGAGACAGGATTATCGTAGTCGACAGGTTCATAATCTCTGTTGACGCATGACAATACAGGCAATGTGCGCATGTGTATGTATGTGCTTCCATGTACGTGTGTGAGACTTTCTAAACAACCAACAATTACACTTTTGTTGTTGTTGTTGAAATCTATGGTTTGACTTATATCTATTAATTTCAGCAAATATAAGTAATTCCAACTGGTTTTGCATTTCATTGAAATCATTGTGAGACTGACAGACAGCAGAGGGCAGTGATAAGCAACGTAAACTGGGAGAATGGCATCATCCACAGAGCTGGAAACTGAACTTTGACCCAGACAACAAGGGAGAGGATATACACACAAGGCATACTGTACAATAACGAAACACTATAAAGTAAAAAAAATGAAATGATCATACAGAAAACACGACAGACTGCGACCCGTAAATACCGAAGACTGTAGCACTGATGATAGATGAAATGTTTCCTACCCTTGTCCTCACTTTTTCACTCTTACATTTTAAGCACTTTTTTGCTCTGTGTCAAATCACTATTATTGCAATCACTACCTTTTGCAACATCCAAACCCCACTCTAAGCTGTTTGCACTCTTGGTACAGGTGTCATTTATGGCATTAAGGATAACAGCTTCTTTCAGGGACTTGTCTCTCGTGTCAAACACCATGTTAGTTAGCAACTCCACTGATCAAGCCAATTCGAAAAGTGCAAAAGATAGTATTTCTTCCAGAGGACGGCGTTTCAACGAGTGCTCAAAGCCAATTCATGTGGATTACAATACGGAATTCATAACATAAAGCCATAACCATAAAACCATGAAATCAGACACGTTCAAACCGCTAATGTGCTCCAGCTCTCTACAGAACAAGTCAAACACAGAGCAAGCTGTAAATCACGCTATGAAAAAGGGATGTTTCATGCTTCCTGGGGACACTCGGGGGATGCAGCAGATGTACGCATAGCAGCTGCCCAGCAATGTACTACCTCGCTCCCGCCCTTGATGTTAAGGCCTACAATCCCTCTTTATGTTCAGGAAACTGGTGTCAGAGGTCAAGGCTTGACCCCGATCCTGCCTGACCTACACAGGGCTCCGTTCGGCCTCGGGGTGATAAGTGACAGTGTGTGTGTCGAGCCAACAAACGGAGACCAGTGGCCTTTACTGACTAATCACATGTCCCTGAAAAACGATGGCCTCCGTGTGCGTCACGTATCCTGGTCCAACTCCAAAAGTCAGCATCTGGAAAAGTCAAAGAGCACTCCCCATGCCGGAGTCACGGAGGACTTCAGCGATGATTGTATCAACATGTCTTTCCGTTTTCATTCAGAATATTTTCATAATACATGTCACAGTTGTCTGGCTGGAAAGGAATCACAGCTTTTCTGGTGACAGACGGCACATTAGAAAAGGCTGTATAATGTATGGATGTGGATAAACTGTCAGTTTCAGCCATCAGACCATTTTTATACCTTCACATCCAAAATGAGGAGGTCCAAATTCAGTAACATGCTTCAGGTCACAGGAAAAGCCATGTTTAGAAAGGATGTGGGTTAATTGTCAGTTTCAGGATACTTTTGCTACAATTTGTGCACCTTCACGTCACATATTAAGAGCTCCAAAAACAGTAGCACACTTCAGGTCAAAGGAAAAGCCCTGTTTCTGTCCTGGGGATGTTTGTGTTGTTGCGGTCTTGGGGAATGATTAGTGAAGAGGATGTAATAGGTTTGTCTGTGTGTGTATACCAGGCCTCTTGGGTGGGGTTTCTCCTGCTCGTATCTTGGAGATCGATCTTTCCCAGCGACACTGGTGCCAGGGAGTCCGGCTACCTCCATGGGACCTGGAGACAGACAGACAGGAGGGAAAGATGGGAGACCGGAGGGAGAGGATGTGTTGACAGATCCTGGGGGTGGGGGGTGGGGGTGTGTGTGTGTGTGTGTGTGTGTGTGTGTGTGTGGGGGGGTTCAGTGTGCCAAGCATAGCATGTCAGGGAGTTTGTGTTTCTTATTCCTCCTCTGCCTCTCAAGCATGCTGTGGCGAAACCCCACAGGTTGTTTGTTCATTTTCACAGCGTGGCACAAATTCCCTGTGGTGACCCTCCCCTCTGTCAGACATGTGCTGATCTCCTCTCTGCACATCCGCCGTCGCCACCCTAAATTTTTTTGAGGAACACGGCACACACCAAGCTCCCTCTTCCTTGACCTTTTCATATTCCCTTTAAAAGCTAAGCACACAGGGAATACTTGGCATATGCATAGTCTGATTTTTGATTAAAAGCTTTCCCACAGTCTGGATGACAATGGATGAAATATAAACATAGAAAGAATACTATGAAAAAAATTACTTAGGTGAGCGAAATGACAGAAACAGTAACCGCGTTGAGGGAGGGTTGATCTCCATTTTATTCTACTGTATATGCATGATTTCATTTGCAAATTACTCAAGCATCTCATTAAGTTGACCGACTTATTATGAATATAGAAAGATTGGGTATTTTGCTGCAATTTTAATGAAGTAAAATAAAATTACTGGTGTAAAAATATGATATTTCCCATGCAATGCAAAAAAACTAAACGAGGACAGAGAGAATATGTGATATTGTTGGCCTAGATGTTTTTATAGCCATAAAAACAAGATTCTGAAATGAATGTCATTATTCGATCCGTGATATAAACAAAATCTAAATATCCATCCCCTTACTACAATTGTTTCTAGTCATAAGCTAGCGAACTAGCTAGCAACAGGCTACAAACCAAAGATGCTTTAGCTGGATGGATGGCTTTTTTTAATCGTGGATGTATTTGAGCATCTAATATTACAGTTAGTTAACTTAACTTTCCTGCACATACATGCACAGGTTTGATGCTGCAGACGCTATTTACCGTTGTCCAGTTTCCGATGCGATGCTTATGGAGAGCGTACTAAATTAGCAGTCTGTAATAGTAGTACACAAAAAGTACTCAATTACAGCAACAAGAGTAAATGGAATTTGTTACATCCACCCATGTCTGATCACAGGCCGGAGTGTCGAAAACATGTTGCCCCGTCTTAGAATTAAGTAATGTACGTTATTGGTCACACATGCATACACACAGTGAAATTACCTCTCTGCATTTAACCCATCATGGATTAAATTCAGCTTGAACAGATCCTGGCACCGGGAACCGACCCAGTCTCCTTTACTGGGCATAAGGGAACTATTGCTCAGTCTGAACTGGCCTAGTGTGGCAGAGGGCACCGAGAGGCACCGAGAGGCACCGAGAGGCACCGAGAGGCACCGAGAGGCACCGAGAGGCACCGAGAGGCACCGAGAGGCACCGAGAGGCACCGAGGCCGGCAGGGCTGTCTTGAGCGTGACCTTCGACCTCCTTTGTGTCTTCAGGCTGTCTGAGTTACACCAGTGATGTTCCATGAGGTAAGCAAGGAGGCAGCGTTATGCAACCAGGAGACAGCTGAGGGCAGCTCCTGTTCAGCAGCACTGCCAACCAAGGCCAGATCTGGAAAGACTGAGAGGTACAGCCAGGTGTGGTGGGCTGAAGAAATGTGTTTAGTATACAAACTGACATTTGTTTCGCAGTAAATCAAAGAGTGTGAAAAACAAAGTCAAATGCTTCAAGCCCCTCCCATCTGAGTTATTATTCTACTGTCAAAACACTAGGGTTTGACCGATACTGATACTGATACTTTTGGACTGAAACTGACACTAGCAGATATTTTGTGTCAATATTGAATATCATGAAATGTGATAATTTCCCTGTAAAAAAATACATTCCCCCAAATTACAAGTATTTAGTGTTTCCCACAGAGTGTGAGTGGGATTTCTCTCCTTACTGTATAGTTTACATATTAGGTTACAGACTGCCTTAGTGGCACAGGCGGCGCCAGAGAATGCGAATGAATTAGGATTTTTCTTTTTAAAAACTTTTTTTTAAACACACTAGAACGCACAAACATATTGTATTGTATTTCAGGGGGTGCTAAGGAGGTGTTATGCCTCCTCTAGGGGGGGCTAAAGTACACCCGAGCCCCTCCCTGGAGCCCCCACTGCTTCGTGGTCTTGCCCTGTCTAATCAGGTCACTATTAGCCTGCATGGATCTTGGCATGGATCCTGAACATTACTCACACGTCAGTGATCCAAGGCCCCATGAGGCTGATAGCGGTGCACTCAATCAGCAGACTGATCACTTCCATGAAGAACTGGACGAGGGTGTGGCCGCGCCTCTCGGACAGCAGCGGGTGACGGACGGGCTGAGGATCTCGCAGATCTGATAAAGGCCCAAAGAGAGCCCTTTCCTTCCTGAGCGCTGGACTGTTTGTGTTAGGCCGTTGTCCGTCTCTTCTTCTGGGTGTGGGAACCTACTCCTCCCAGAGCTCATGGTTTCCTCTAGTCAAGGACCCACACACCAGCCTGCATGTCATCTGGCCTACATTTCATTACAAAAACAGAGTGAAGACCAGGGTAGAGGCCTCTAATGCAATGAAAAACCCATTGATGAGAAACCTGTAATAGCTAATAAACTGGTGTGAGGGGGGGAGGGGGTCCGCAGAACATAGAATGACATAGTTGTAAGCGAACAGCAAAATGGTCAGTATTAATTGAACTCTGAGAGTGTAAATATCAGTCCACGGTTCATTTATCATCTTTGATAGTTTTAAACAGCTCCAATCAACACTCAAATCAAAATAATTGTCACTGAAACCTCAACACTTAATACTGCAACATTTGCTGAGTGAGCTGTGCAACTATCCTGCTCTGTTATAGGACTAGCACACGCCACCGCTAAACTAACATCAATTCACAAGCGTGACATGGATTGGTTTCCAAGACGATCTTAAACATTTACCTTTTAATTAAAGTACCGGTTTAGATTAATCTACAGTTTGCGCTGTAGAATAGAAAACAACAGAGTGATGGCATGCTGCCGGGCATATAATCTACAGGCTTGTTTTCTTTGAACTCGGTTTAAATCACACTTGCAGTAACACACACATTTTGTGTTGCAGCCCAAATGTGTACACGGGTTCCAGTTTTAAGTCAGCGGGGAGCTGTGAAACACTATCGCCTTGTGGGCATCATCTGAAGTGCTTGTACGCTCTTCCCTAGGCAGCACTCAGAAGAATGTCCATGGCTGATAAAAAGCAACACTCAAAGGCATCCCAAGATCCCTTGAAAACACCTCCCCCACCGCACAGTAACCCTATTTCAACTTGCTCAGGAGGATAACACAGTGAGGGGGAAGCTGGCATCCCGCTGCTCTCAGCCGGGACTCATTCCCTTGTTTTGTTTGCTCTCTGACCGGGATCCAGTGTGGTGACCTGCTGCTTTATGGGCCATAGCTCTGACGTGTAGAGGTTACTTGACAAAGCATAACAAAATGGTGTTTTCACATCGGCTATGTTCACACAACAGCTCACATGTGACTCAGATCTGATGTGTTCTAATCTATGTGAACAGCAAAAAGCTGCATGAATATGTACTATCACTTTCTGAGGCATGTGATCGGAATCTGTCAGCGTTACCATGACAATGAATAAATCCTCATTCACCTGAAACAAATGTCCACATTTTGGTGCCCATAGCGGCTTGGTTGAGCAGTTTTAGCACGGAGGACGAGACACAACGAATGTGGGGAGACGCCTCAATTCAGTCAAAACCTGAAGGTACAAACTGTAACCGAAATGTGTTGGAAAGAACAACGGATGTGATGTATTTTGTTATTGTTACTCTGCATATGTGAGTCTTTTCAACACTGCTGTCAGTTCATATTGACATGGGATATGGTTTACATCCTAGAATAGATAGTCGTCTCAAATAATTGTATATGAGCAGCACATTTCTAATTGAGCTTGAAGGCCTGAGGTGTGAACGTAGCACAACTTGTCACAACGGTAAAACAAGCATGGATAAGACAAGACCACAAATAATAATAATAATAATCCCCACACATTTCAGTTGTTCACCATTCCCTTTTAGGTGTCCTGTTAAGTGGAACGTTTTGGTGAAACGAATACAGTATCTATACACATCGTGTCACAAATCTAGGACCGAGGTGGAGCGGGACTGCGTTGCCTGTGGAACAATGGGAATGAGATCGAGGTTTATGAGGTTCAGGCAGGAAAATTCAACTCCACAAAGTAGCTCAGCTGTTCAGATGAAAGGAAACCAAGTGCTGTGAAGAAGCTACTTCCCATGACATCATTGTGTTTGTTATATGACCTCTGCAGCTGTGTCAGACACACCTTCTTGTTTCCTCCCTGAGGCAAATGATTTAGTAAATGTACAGATGGGGGGGAAAAGACGGCTCATGCTTGTCAGGATCATCCTAGGAACAAAAACGATGATTCTGGAAAGACTGACCACCTCTCCTTTGTATCGCTGCAGTAGGAAATTCATTAGTTTTCATTAGTGATTTGTACAAAGTCATCCACACTTTTATCTCTTCTCGCTTAGACTACTGCAACTCTCTGTATTCCTGCCTCAGTCAAAAGTCTCCCTCGTCTCCAAATCTCTGATTAAAAACAAGAGGCCCGTATTGGCTGTTCCACAGTCTAGATTAAAAATATACTAGTATACCATTATAATTTATTTACAGCATTACTGTGAAATGCATGCAGCCATGCAACCATGCAGCCATGCAACCATGCAGCCATGCAACCATGCAGCCATGCATGCTTTTATGTTTTTACTGTCTTATTTACAGTATAAATGTTATATTTCTTACATTGCTTTTATTGCTTTCACTGTTGTTATCATGTGTTTTCTAATCCTTTGTAAAGCACTTTGTAACTGTGTTGAAAAGTGCTGTATAAATAAAGATGATTATATATTATCATAAGGATTAAAATATAACACTTTTGTTCCACTAAAATGGGACACATTAATGGAGTCAGTGTCCTCTTTTTTTCTGGATCTTGAAACTACCCATTTTCAACTGCTGCCCTATGTGCTCTACACCATATGTTACAAACAACACAGTTTTCAGTTGCTTATTGTGCTCTCGTCAGACAATTATGCAACGGGTGAGAGAGGGACTTTAATCAGTAAAGCCGGAACAAATCTTTGATTAACAAACATTCCTGCAACTCGATTTTGTGGGCATTAGATTAGATTAGATTAGATTAGATGCACTTTATTGATCCCCTAGGGGAAATGCAGGTGTTACAGCAGCAATTGACAAAACAATGCCAGAAATGGGGAAGGCAGTAGAAAAAGAAAAGAAAAAAGACACAGGTAAAAGCAGGTAACAATAACAATATTGGGCACTTATAAATAAAGCATTACAGATTAGAAACAGCTTTCCTGAGGGTGCATTAGTAATCACTGTGCTGATACGTAGCTTTCTATCATTATGATGTCAGACCGTAGTCATGGGGCGTCCCGTTGGATCAACAGGCCAACACTAATACCCTGTATTCACAAAGTCATGGGCTGAAGCTGAGCTGATGGCCTCGAGTCCCGTCTCGTCCTCTCGCTCTCTCATCTATCCTAGCGGCCTCTAATGCAGTGGGAGGACATTTGTACAAGATCAAGAAGAGGCTGACACATTGGCCATGCATGAAAGTTTCCCGTGTTTTGCAATGCATGTGCGTCATAAGAGATGATACAAACCACAGTCCAGGGGAAAGTCAAACAAACAAAAAAGTTCGAATTCAATTTAGATACAAACAACTGCAGCTGGTTGGGATTTTTATTTTTCAGCCGTATGGATTCAATCAATCTCCATGTGAGACGGAGTTGACGACGCGGCAATAATAGGATGTTACTTTGATGTCTCCTTTTGTTTTGCCATATGTCTCTGTGTCTCTGCTGAAGGAAGCATTTTCCTCTCTCTCTCCAACTGTTGATTACAGATTTTAAATTTCAGAACAGGCTTCAGCTGTGATTTAGTGGTAAATAAAATGGTAGGTTAAAATATTAACAAAAATCTATTATATTTTGCAGAAAAGAGTTAGTTTATGTAGGGTGTTTTCCTTACAATACAATATCTTCAAATTACTTAGACCAGTTCGATACTACTTACTAAGATGTGTACAATGAATTTAGGTGGTAAAGATGTATGTCTGCTTAAAAAAGTTTGTAAACTTTATCCTCAACTACATCCCTGCTTTTCATGAGGAAAGAGTAACAAAGAGCCATTTCTGATTCTATTACTCCCCTGGGTTTAATTAGGAAGTGACAGGTCAGCGTATAGAAAGATAAGAAGGGCATTCGTAGCAACAGGGAGTAATAGAACAGAAAAGCAATTAAGCCGAAGCAATTCATTAGAAAATAAATGTGCTGACTCATCAGTTGGCCATTGGCCAGCATGCACATTACAAGTTACGTCTCAACAATTTGCTAATCAAGCATTTGATCAAACATGGGTGGACATTTAAAGTCATAATCTGTGACATTTTCATATAAATAAATGTCTGTTTTGCTACTCTCTATGGCCAATTGATATAACAACAGTGATTCAATTATTCAGACTTCATCAGCAGAAACTCAGATTTTACACAGGCCACAGACTAACGACTGTTGTAGTCCCTTTTCCCAAACGATTAGCATTTCGCTAGCAACAACTGATATAAAAAGCAATTGAATGATGAACATTTGCAAAAGGTGATGTTAGTTGATTTTGATATTTTGTGGAACAAAAAAGTAGCTAGTAAGCCTCTGTGTAGCACAGACTTAATTTTGGGGCATTTCCTGAAAATCACATGCATATTTTCAATAGAAATATTGGACTACACACCAAACAGCATGTCGTGTGACCTCTCTATGACTGCTTAGCACCAAAGATGTCTGCAAAACAACAACAAAAAAGCTAAGATTTGACAAATTGCCACTTAAAGAGAAATAAGTTGCTATAAAGCTTTTAAGAACAGCGTTTTTGTAACCTTGTATGAGAGTGAACTGTGTGGTGCTGTTGGTTGGAATGCAATTTTCTGACCTACGAATGGGCTGAACTGGTCAGGAAGAGCTTTCCCTCCATTGTGTGTCTGAATGAGGGCAAACTTAGCAGGCAGCACCTTTGGGACCCTGGGTAGGCAGCACTTCAGACACCTCTCCAAGAACTTCTGGCAGCACATGAAAGAGTGAAAGAAAGAGCTTTTTGTCCTGAGATACTGAGGACCACTGTTACTATTTTACGGAGCCCTCCAAGGCTCACGGCAAGAATGTATTTTTATTGCGTTCCCACCGCATCGCAGTATTGCAGTTTGAAAATACAATAATTGGACAGTAAGAAACAAACATTGAAAGGACACGTTTTAATGTAAATAATGCTTATGTTAATTAGAATAAGATAATACATCAAAATTGAAAGAAAGAAAATGAAATTGTAATATGTAATATGTAAATTCTCTCATCATTTTCAAATGGCTATAGCTTATTATGAGTGCTCACCACTGATTTAAATACTTCTGTTAAGCCAAAATCTAATAAAACTACTTTGGCTGAGGTTAGGGTAAGGTTTTGGTCATGGTTAAATAAAATTAACTTTCACTTAACAGGGTTAGAACTTTATTCTCCTCTGAAAACGTTTTGCATGAGTCAGGACTGGAGGGTTGCCAGAGTGAAAGGCAAGTGTATCCATCCACCACCACATCCTTCATGCCTTTACTTTCCTCCACACACACACAAAACTTCAGGTAGAGACGGTTAAGGACAAGTGCAACCAGTTATACTCTCGGGGCCTGTCAAACGATTAGACAGCCTTGTTTTATGTCAACGAACTAATTGGAGGCCATGCCCCAATTATTGCCCCAATTATTGTATCAGATTACAGGATTTAGCTGTTCACCCACCCAGTCAACCTAATCAAGCCTTCAGATCCAGCTCCTCACTGAGTCAGTAGATCAGTCAAGGATATATCAGCTTCTCATTGAGCACAGCCAGTGAAGGGAAACAGCCGCCTCACAACAAACCCACTTGTCAACCAGATGGCTCGATTCAGGACAGCCAGCCAATGGGAGTACTGCTACACGACCAAGCAGTTTCACATGGCACCGGTCTGGCCATCAAGCTTATATTTGGACAATGTCCAACCAGACCTCTTGCTTGTAACACATGCAAACGCCAGCCCTTTCTCAAATGACTGTAATTGACACGTACCCATGTGCGATCAACAAATCAGATGACATGAAGGGCATGGAAGTTGAGTCTCACCCACCAATCAGCATCTTTTGAATCAGACGCCAATCTGACAGACAAAAAATAGCTTTAGAACGGGGATAAACTGGATAGATGATATCTAAATATCTGATCAATATGTTATGGTTTTTACAAGCTGCCGTTTGCAGACATTTAACAGAACAATCGTTGCTTTTTACAAATAAAAGGTAAAACTTTGTTTATGCATCCTCAGTATAAAACTGTAAAAAAGAAAAATCTGCCAGTTGTCAACATTATACAGGTAAATGTCAATGAATGTACTTTTGTTAAAATGCATGTATTTTACCTAATTTTCTTGTCTATTTTGGCAATTCTGTGTACTGTAAGTCTTACTGAAATCTATTTATTCACATAAACTGTTACGTTCAGGGACGGGCGGACCCAAACGCAGGACACGGACAACAGAGTATAATGATAAGGTGGTTTATTGCAGGTGGGAGTTAATGTCCAGGATCAGAGGAGAGGCAGGATGGATAGATGACGGCAGCTCTGTCCAGCCTGAACGGAGGGTGAGGACAGGTAGCGAGCGTGGCAGGCTGGAGAGTAGCTGGGATGAAGAGGTAGGCAGGCAGGAGAGACGGCAGGGTTGTGATCCTACAACACAGGCGAAAGCACGATGAGGACTACAGCGTCAGCATGAGCTAGACTGTACACTACCACAAAAGTTGACACGACTAACTGGGCGAAGGAGCAGGGTTTAAATACTGTAGCTGATGAGCTTGATGGCAGGTGTGTAGGCTGATTAGCAGGTGATCAGGAAACCAGGCGAGCAGGAGGAAGCCACGCCTACGCCAACACACACACACACACACACACAGACAACCAGAGAGAGACAAACAGGGAGGTGCTGGTAACACTGGGGAGAGGGAACACAGGAGACACTAGGCTAGGCTC
>OMOT01041973.1:0-13508 GCA_900312575.1 Acanthochaenus luetkenii | reverse complement strand
GCAAGGCTTTATGCTCCGCTCCCATTTCCTCACACAAAGATGCAAATATACGACTTTTCAAAGGTCGTGCCTCAAAATAGTCCATCGGCTTGTTTTGAAGCGACGGGTGTTTCGTTTGGAGATGGCGTTTAAGCTTGCTTGGCACCATGGCGCTGTCGGACAGCTTCTCGCCACACACCAAGCATAATGGAGTCGGTGTCGTCTCATCCCCGGTGAAAGTAAATCCGAACGAAAGATAGCTTTCGCTGTATTGCCTCGAGCTCACCGTCTTTGCTTTCTTTTTACCACCACTCATACTAGGGCCTTCACCTGGGTCAGAATCTTGTCCGGGGCCCAGTTCAGAGTTTGCATTTTTCCTTTTTAAAAACGTCTCCTTCACCACAACCTGTCGCATGCGTCATTAATTTTCTTGTCTCTAAGAAGGAACAAGGAAATGAGCTACCTGTTGCCACCCGGACGAATATTACATTACTCCGCCAGTCACCATATTACAGCACAGACACTCGACAATGGCATATTATATGCAGATAATAATTAATAAATGTTAATTAAAAAAAGACGAATTAAGTGAAATTTGATAATTTCTCACGGCACACCTGACGATCTCTCACGGCACACTAGTGGTTGAAAAACACTGCATTAGATAACCCCAATGACATACCCGCTGTCACTGACCTCTTTCCTCTAACAGCCAAGCTAGGTTTCTACATAGATTCTATGTAGAAACCTATAGAAATCCTCATATTTCTCAAAACAATAGGCATAAAGCTCCAATGTTCTCCCTACCTTGCCTTGATGTTATCTCAATGTATCTGCTTAACATTGTTTTCAAACTACACACTTCTGCCCTTTTAGATTGAACATCATCCAAAGATGACCCGATATGCAGCAGAGAACTACAGCCTGAGAGAAGAGAACCGTCAACTCCGTTCCCTTGAATCAGTGAGGAGAGCTGAGGTGGCTGCAGGCCAAGCTGCTACTGAACTGGTAGAGGCCTTCCAGAGGGCTATGGAAACAGAAAAACCCACAGAGGGTAAGACAATAATTATTATCATCAGAGAAACTGAATAAAGGTTTAGTAAATCTAAAATAACATGACAATTACATACGTGTAAGTAATCTTGTGTTGCTCCACAGCTCAGCTAGCTTATTCAACCCCTGTGACAGCAGAAACTGTCTCTGCCACTTCCATGGAGAGGCTGAAGGCTCAGTTGCTTCAGAAACAGTCGGAGCTCGCAGCCACTATTCAGGCCTTCGAGGAGTACAAGGAAGACACCAAGTAAGCAGGGTATTCAATGGGGAAATCTATTCTAAAACCACATTCACATAGGATATTTGTATTATCCTGAAAAGTTTAGCAGAGATGTTGGAACAAGCCTCTCCAAAAGCTAGAGATGTAAGCCAAGATGTGATCAAGAGACAAATACTGGAGCAGCACCAGTGATGGGAGGTCACTTTTGTGGACAGTGTTCGTGCTGTTTTTATGTGACATGGGCACTTTTCTTTGTCCATAACTGTTGGCTGTATAGTGAAATATGGCTCAGTGGATGTAAAAGTATAAAGTTCAATAACTTGGCAATTTGGCCAAAACATGTCACAATCCATTTAATAGTTTTGATGGTGTAACAATATTCCCCATATCCCTAGTGAGTTCATACAGGCTTCACATCCTTTCAGGTTGTTTGCTTCTTGTATTGTGCTTAGAAAACTCTAAATAAAATATATGTAAATATGTTTAAATTAATTAATCGACAACAGTATTGTTAAAAACACACATTTGTGTGGATCAATGGTATAATATTATTGCCAAACTCTTTTTTCCAGCTTTAGGAGAGAGCTATAATTACCAAGATCATTGGAATATCACGGGTTCTTCTATTTTAAGGTGGATTTGTTTTAAGAAGTTAGTATAAAATATGCCATTTTAGATGCAATGCCTTTTTATAGGCTTATAAAATTAGTTCTGCAGAGCTTATGTGTTTTGTTTTTTATGGTGCTTTGTGCTCTAGGAAACAGATGTCTGAGTTGGAGTCTGAGAAACGATACCTTGACAAGTCCAACAGGCATTTGGAAAACATTTTGGAAGCCACAAATGCTTACAAAAAACAAGAGGTCTCTCAGCTGAATAGAATTCATATTGAAACTATCAAGGTGAGGGGATTTTGAAACTTCTTATTCAATCAATCTGACCCATCTTTCCTCAGTATCTAGCAAAACAAGAGGAATTGATGACGCATACTGATAATGAAAATTTGAAATCTAAAAAGGCCAACTCAAACCGAAAGGACTGATATTTGTTTACATAATGATTCATGAGGAGACACGTGGGAGGGAACAGAGAGTGACTATAGTAATATCTCCTTGGTCCGAAGATGGAAATGTCATGCCCTTTTTCCCCCCTGCGCCCCTTTTCTACCACTTGTCTCATAAAATGTTAATATATACCGTATCTTTTTATTTAATTTTAGTAATATTCTGCATCACTTGGGATTTTTGAATGTATCAGTGTGTGTGTTCTTCTCCTTGCGGTTTTGGATCGTATGCACATGATTATCAACTGGCAATCTCTCTTGTTACAGATTCTCTCCACACCAACCAAGACATACAACCTACGTTCCCGGGAGGTTTCTTTCTCCAGCCCAGACCACTTGACTGGCGCAGAGGAACATGTGGAGGACATCCGGGTCGAGCAGCCTCCTCCAGAGATGACTGAGTTGGCCTGCGAGGCCCTGACTGAGGAACTTGAACAATTGCAGGTACAGCAATGCGGATTATACCTCAATTGTATATACTATAAAAGGCATACAGAGTCGGTACCTCTCATTGTCATGGTTAAACATGAAATACTTTCTCTCCTCTTCTTCCCAGGAGCAAGCCAGTCGTGTGCAGACGCAGTTGGATGACGAGGAGCTAAAGAGCAGCAAGCTGTTGCAGCAGATCGCAAAGCTTGAGGAGCAGATAAGTGTGATATCACAAGAGTCTGACCGCAAGGATGAGGTGGGATATTTTCTCATGTTTTTATAGTGACAACCCAATGTCCCTATAGGGATTATTCAAATCTATATTTAGTATTAAGTTCAAAAAATAATTTTCATTCTACTGTTGTGTGGGAAGTTGGGGGAATATTATATTTCTCATACAATATAATATACAGTACTTTCCTAATTAATGTTTATTTGCACCTGATGTAGAAACTTTGTACTGAGCGAGCTAACAGGAACAGAGAACAGCTCAACCTGCAGGACACCATCGACAACCTGCAACAGACCCTACAGGCTGAACAGCAAGCTGGGGAAGGTAAGGTCCTGAACATGGAGGTTCTGTTTTTGCTTGACCCAACGATGAGGATAACAGTACCAAGGTGCCAACTCTCTCTCCCTCTTTCAGTTCTGAGGAGTGAGATCCATGACCTGCGCCTGGTGCTGCAGTCGTCTGATAGGGAGCTGGCTGCTGTGAAGACTGAGCTGAAGGACGGCCAGAGTGAGCAGCAGAAGGAGATGAACCAGCTCTCCAGCAGTTTGATCAGCACACAGCTCCAGCTTGACAAAGTCCAGTACGCATGAGTCTAACATTTCTGCATTGTGGCTCTTCTTTCACCTGTGTTTGCATGTTTTTAGCTGTTTTTAATACACCACCAATGATTAAGCCAGGCAGAATCCGTCCTTTCAAGTGTACAAACAACAGCGATGTCCTAATTCCAGGCTAGAGTGGGAGCAGCTTCTGGAGCAGCAAAGGACCCTACAGGATTCTTTTGACCAGCTGCAAGCAGAGGCCAAGTTTGAGGCTGATCAGGCCAGACAGCAGCTGCAGGACAGGCAGCAGGGGATTGATGGTCTGAAAGCAGAGATCATGGTTAGTGAGCTCATGAAGTAAACTAGAGGTCTTTGTTTCCTAACTAATATGTATCCTGTGATGTCTTCATTGTCTGTATTTTCCGTTATGCTTCTTTTTTTTTGCCTGTATTGTAGGAATTGAGAAATTCCCTGAAAACTGAGCAAGAACACACAAACATCCTGACCTCCCAGTTAAGAGAAAACAAGGAAAATACATCAAAGTGAGTTTTGCACAGTATGGCCTCTTATGTCTTATAAATTGCTTACAACTGTTTTAAAAGCATGCTTGTATGCTAATAGTAATATGACTGATCTTTGTGTATGCCTTCAGAGAACTTATTGAAACTATGGAGCAAAATACACAGCTAAGAAAACAAGTCTCTGATCTGACAGCACAAAATCAACTACAGGTCAGTCCTGAGCACAGTATGCATGATTGTAAATTCTACCAGTCTGCGTTTTGTATAATAGTGAATATAAGCTCAATAGCTAACTCCATTTTGTCTGATTTTCCTGTTTTAAAGGCCTGTAACCTCACAAATCTCGAGCAAAATCTGACCTCTGACAATGAAACCATAAATGGTTTAGAGCATAAGATTGAACAGGACAAAGTAAGCCCCAGTGTGTCATTCCCTCCTATTTGTTTCTTTCTTTATGTTTAATTGCTATATCTCTGCTCTGTTGCCCTCCTGAATACCTCTTGTGTTTGACAGGGTGTTGTGCTGGATCTGATTAACCAAACCAGAGATCTCCGGAGCGAGCTGGGCCAGAAGGACCAGAACCTTGCCCTCCTGTCTGGAGATTTGAAAGACATCACAGTACTTTTATTTTGTCATATTTCACCCTTTATAAGTATTGCATAACTTCCTCGTTTGCTTATTTAGTCACATATTCCTTTACTCTTTGTCACCTTTTAGACATGCCTTTGACTCGGCCAGAGCTTGTTTAATAATAATGTATTATGATGTTTCTTCTGCCAGGCTAAGTACAATGCTGCCTGCTTTGAAAGGGAAGATGTCAGGGAGCAAAACTCCAGGATGCAGACAGAGTTTTGTGACCTGAAGGAATCTATAGAAAGGAAGGTTGCTTCCAATCAGATAGAGGTAAGATTAATCCAAAACACTAGCTTAGCTCCTTAGCTAGCAGTTGATATTGTGAAAAAACCTGCATCGGTTCTTGACATACATAATTATTCTGTGATGCATATGTCATTGGGTCTGAATTCACCACTTCGCTATAATTGATCATGTCCATCCAGAATTTTTTTGTAGATGTAGGTCATTCTTGTTCTGTTACCTGGGTTTGCAGTTAGCAAGCACTTAGGGCAGATGATGAAACTTCAATGTATGCGTTTCTCTAGCAGTAGACAATTTTCCAACTTTGGGAGCCACCGAAGTTAAATGAATGTAAAAGAAAATGCTGTGTCCATCAAAGTCTGCTCTGTAAAGCCTAACATAATGTGCGATTGTCCTCAGGTTGAGGTGTTGCAGGAGGAGATAACTTATGCCACAGAGGAGGTCGAGAGACTCACCAAGGTATTACATGAGCAGAATAGTCTTCTTCAAGCCTCTCAGGAGCAAACAGCTGAGAAGGAGGTCAGAATCCAGAATCTACTGCAGAAGGTACATTTTCAGTCACTAACATTTCAGTGAGGTAAAGAAAATCTGAAGGACAACAAATTAAAAGTGTTAATTAACTAAACTGTTCTTTTGTACCAGCTGAAACAGCAGGAAGAAGCTATTGAAAAAACTATCCGAAATGGAAGCTTCAATCCTGTTCCCGAGTCATCAGTCACACCTAAAGCATTACCTCGGGTAATTTAACTTTAACCTTTTGTGTCTGTGTTTTTTCTTCTTCTCTGCATTCATCACTGTAACATGTGCCTTAAAGGCTAATTTAGTTTAATGTCTATTTCTCAAGACACCTTGCACTCCAAGAAGCTTCAACAGGGATCTGGCACAGGTGCTGGAGAGCCAGGAGAGGGAGCTGGATAGTCGACGCTCCTCCATGATGACCATGGAGATTCTTCTATCGGAGCTAAATGCTGAGAGGGCTGCTAAGAATGATGAGATACAAAGGCTCAGGGTATATTTGTGTGTTTTGACAGACTTAAATGAGGATATAGCCATTCATCATGCCTCCGTAACGCTCATTCATGCTGTTGGTCCCTTAACAGTCTCTTCTTGTTCATTTTACTGGATATCTACAGGTCCTTAAAAAGTCTTGAAATGTTTTGAATTGAATTATAAAAATTCAAGGCATCAAAGTGTTTTGAATATGGATAAATGATGCTTTTGAGTCTTAAATAAATTTTCAGACGTCTTAGAAATGTTGCTTTAAAAAAATAAACTTTTCAGGTCTTAGTTATTCAAAACAACAATAAAAAGGTCTTTAAAAACTTTTAACTTGCAGAAACTGACTGTCACTCTGTTTAAAGTATTTAGCTGATGCTCTTACCCAGAGAGACGTACAATGAGCCAGCAGTTAGAAATTCAGTGTCCTGCTCAATGTAAGACCGTGTCTCCAACTACCAGACCACAGGTAGATGACAATAACAGACATTGATGAAGTCCATCAATATTGATATTCTAATTTCACTGTCCTCAGATTCAGCTGAATGAGAAAGAGATAGTCCGAATTGAGATCCAGACTTTGCTTGACAAGTTCTACACTAAGCAGAACCAGCTGGAACAGACTGGAAACACAAATGGGTTAAGTCCATTCATCCAATCACTCTACCACCAATTTCATTGAGTAAATATCAGACCATCACAACGGTTAATGGTGAAAAATATAATTGTTTTTATCTTGTGATTTGCAGTGAGGTGTTTGATGAGGCTATTGAGCAGTCCACGCTTGGAGAGCTACAGGAGGAAAGGGCGGAGAAGGTTTGTATCTATCACTGCTGTTTTTTCATCCTGAAGAAGAATCTACTCATTATTTGTTCTCCTGTCATTCAATAACAGAGCACAATAATGCAGAGGTTATCGGCAGCTCAAATAAGGTAAGTACATGTTTTGGAGTTGTTTAATCAAGTGAGTTAATCAGTGTTTTTATTTTGTATGTTATTCTGATCCTGCAGCGAGGCATGATGTTTGACAGGCAGCTCTATCTTTGTTTGTCTGTATTGTCTGTGGATTAGACTCCAGGCCCAGGAGTCAATGTTGACCCAGTCTCAGACCTGCGTTCAGGAGCTGACCACTGAGCTGAGGAACCGCTGTCTGGAGTTGAGAGAGCTGAGCCAGAAGCAACAGGACCAGGAGAAGCTGCTTCAGGTGAGAACACCATTGGCTTATATGTTGTTTTTTAGCTCTCATAAAACGATGCAACTTTCGTCCAAGATGAAACGGAAGCCTTCAGACAATAAACTTAAAACAGTATAACTGTTTTGCGTTTTCAGATGAATATGTTTTCAAACTATGTAAAGACCAAATTGGAGTCTTGTGTAGATCTATAGTTGGAAGACATTGTTTACTTTTGGGCAGGGTGAGACATTATACTCAAAATTGTTTGGATTGATGGTACACCTGCATGTGGAATTCTCCAAAAATGAAAAACCAATGGGAGATGATTGCTTCCTACACTAGGGCTGCAACCAACAAATCACTGTCTATTAAAAATTGGACAAATGTCCATCATAAGTTACCAGAGCCCAAAGTGATGCTTACTTAGTGCGACCAGCAGCCCACATTTTTTATAATAATATGAAACGGAGAAAAGCAAGCAAATCTTAGCATTTGTGAAGCTGTAACCAGCAAATGTTTTTACTTGACTGAAGCGATTAATGAATTATCAAAATTATAATTGATTACTTTTCTATCGATTGAGTAATGTTTAGTGGACTGTTCTGATGTTTTCTGTCTTACAGGAGGCCGAGGTTCTCCGTAAGCAGGTCGTTCAGCTGTCAGAGGAGAATGGTAAACTTGTGGGGCATAAGAACCATAAACAGAAGATAGAATATCTGGTGAAGCTGAAAAAGGACAACACCAAATTTCAAGAGGTAACTAATATTTCATCAAAGGAAGTTTATCTTTGATCAGGTAAACGCTGTTATTACATCAGACCAATCAACCTTTTGCTTTTGTTTTGTTTTGAAGGAAAATGAAAAGCTCCGATCAGAAATTGGCTTAATGCGAGACAACATTGGAAGTCTTCCACCAGAGATGATGTGAACCCCTGCTTGAATGGATGTGAAAATATCTCCTGTTTTGACTGCTTGTAGCATAGATGGGGCTGTGGTCAGCCCCATGAGACACAAAGACATTGTACTTCATAAAACTGTATTTTTCTATTTTTACTAGGGATGTAAATATATTGATATCATTTTTATGTTTTTACTCCACCACCTTGAAAGGTGAAAAATAACCTCCCTTCCCGGGTCTTCTGTTAGGGGTGAACTCGTTTTCAGACTAAGCAACGCTGAATAACATCTTCATGTGACAACTTTCAATTGAACATTTGCATGTTAATAACTTTTTACGTGTTTAGTCTGTTTGAACGATGCTGTGATTGTTGACTGATCTATCCAAGTTGTATCCAAGGTATTGTTTGTCATATTCTTCCCACCACATTGAGGTATCTAGACAAATGTCTTTTCATAAATATTGTTTCCTTACATCTAGTGAGTTTTAGTTCTTCATATTTTGTAGTTTCTTTACCAAAACACATTTTTAATTAATAATAAATATATGTAATGACAAAAACGTGAGAAATTGTACATGAGCATCTCACATTATCAAAAGAATGTGTGTCTTCTGTTTAATTGAATGGAATCACTGGTGTTTCATTATACTATACGGCAAACTAGTTCGGGCTGTATTGCTGTTAAGTGGTGGTGTTTTTCCCCCACAGTTTTCAACACAGCCGCTAGAGGGTGACATGCGTATTTTCCCCTCCCTCTTCACCTGCAGGTGATACTTCAGTCTTTCTCGCCTACCAGCAGCGGAGCATGACGGACTACGACATTTGATGGGGGAAATAATTGCCGAAAACGAAATCATGAAGAAAGCCATTACCGCGGAGCAGATAACGGACTGGTTCACTCTAGGGATAAGATTCGCTAACATTAAACTCGTAGATAAAGTTTCAAAACCAAACTCAGACGAACCCTCGTCGGAGCAGGTCGGGTAAGTTAACGACAGCTAGCTAGAAGTCGCACACATGTTCGACGCGCCAGCTAGCATCACGTCCTATTCAGACTAGATTCGGGGTTTTTGTTCCTTCTATTTATTGCGGCCTTAGATACTTGATTTTGCGTTGGCTTTTCGCAAAATAGGGAATTGAGTGTGTGATTAAAAAAATAAAATAATCATTAGGAATATTATGTAATTGGTTCCGGTGATAATAAAAGTGTTGTATAACAAAATAAGTAAACTGGAAGTCTTATTGTGGGGCTCGTGTTCCGTTCGCCTCGTCTGTTCGGGCGGTTCAGCCGTTCTCCGGATGTGTGTCGCGGTACAGAAGTGGCTGTCAACTGATAAACTTTCGTTTGTGTTCCACCATAAACGTTGAAAAAGAGTTCACCCCCCACTTTAGGCTAAACGGACGCAGGTTACCCGACAGGAAACGTGTTGGCTGTGCTCTGGGGCAGAAGTGATGGGTAAGCGGATAGTAACAGTTCGATACCTGTGTGGAGGATGAAGTCTCTTAGCTAACCTGGCGTTGTGTTGGCGCACCTGCTGGCGCGGCCTAATAAGGACGCGACATTACATTTGATTGCAATGGGAAATTGCCAGTGGAGGGTTAAACTTTACGGTTCACGGCTTTTCCCCACTGAGTTTTAAACCCAATCACACATTTCCCCTTCTTTAAACTGCAACCTTATTGTTCCGGTCCAGTGTTGTGATGCATAAACACATCCGGCATCTATATACCTTCCATTAGACCTCGTTATTTCCAGTGTATAGTATCCTGCTATAGAAGAGGGCTGGGTCAGTTGGGTAAGTCCAGTGCCTTTTGGCTCGCAGATAAGTTAACCATTCATAAATCCCCATAACCAATCATTGTTATAACTTCGGCACATGGATGCCTCCTTAATTTGGACACGTTTGTTAATGTAATCGTAAATTTCGAGAATTTTTTTTTCTTTCTGGCTCATGTGGTTTTACAGTTTTTCATTTCCTTCACAACTCCTTGACATCACTCTTATCTGTCAAATAAACGAATCGAGTAAGTATTTGTGAAATATTTATTTTCATACGTAAACTGGGACTATAGAATACCACTAAAGAGACAGGTTACAAACCAGTTCTTGTAATGAAGCATTTCAATACATACAAAACTGGGAAAAGGCTATATGACAAATGGTAATAATACAAGAAATCATAATATAAAAGCATCAAATAATGATAATCAATTAACCTCACCTATAATCATTACCCTCACATATTTCATAATCTTCCATCAGTTTTTGCTCTTGATAATCACACTCATTTATAATCTCCAAGCTGTCTTCCCTTTTGATAATCACTCACTTTATAATCACCCACGCAATATTCACCCAGTAGTTTATAATCTAACCGTTTTCCCTTTTCCCTTTCTATAATCTCCCACTCAATTATCACCCACTTGCTTGTATGCAAATTTGGATTGTCAATCAAACGTCTGTGGGTGGACAGAAGCGATCGGCTCAGATTTGGAAAATGGCTTGGGGAGTGGAAGTAGCGCTCGAATGCGCCGCGCATCGTCTGCTTCCATGTCACCACATGGCATCCAGACGAATCGCAGACTTACTGCGTGAAACTGCAAATCAGCTGGAAGCTGAGCAAGCATCTCTCAGTACATATGAATACATTTCTGTTATGTTATATTTACTGATTGCTGATTTCTTCGATCAGTTTTTGTTACTGTCCAGAAATAATATGCCTAGTTCATTAACATATAAGATGGGTGATCATAGATAGATTGATTATTGAGTGGGAGACTATAGAAAGAGAAAAGGGGCAACGGAAAACCGCTTGGAGATTATAAATGAGGGGGTGATTATGAAATACATGAGGGTAATGATTATATGTGAGGTTAATTGATCATCATTTCATGCTTTTACATTTTGATTTATTGTATTATCGTTACCATTCGTCGTCACCTTTTCACAGTTTTGTCGCTGTTAGTGTGCCGTAAGTGTCATCTTCACATTTTGGGTCATATACGTAGCAATAGCTACAAGATATCTAAAACTAATACAACCAATCAAGAAGTCTTTGCATGAACTCTCCGTACCTTGGATGTGGTAAAATTGTATTTTTGCGGGTTACGCCCAAGACCACAGGAGTATGAGGAGAGTGTCCTCTCACCGTTGAATTCAAGTGTTGTTGTTTTTTACAGTGTAGTGCTGTACGCCCCTGTGGGCCTGAGGGGAACAGGGTAGTAATGTGGAAGACCCCACCCCCTTGTGGGCTGTGAAGGAACTGGAGCGCCGCATGGCAAGGTCCACGTGTCCAGAGATCGTTGGGATCTCCTCTCTTGGGTGCTCTCCACAGTTTGGTTCTGTAGGCGTCACAAAGCCTTGCATCATTTGGTAGTGGTTGGTCCAAGCCTCCATCGGTCGGAACCGTGCTGGCTGCACTGAGAGTTCCTCATCTTCTTGACAATCCTCTTTGTTCAGGAAGTCCATCAGCACCTGCTTGAAGACGCACACCAGCTCCCAGGACAGTATGTTGTTGGTGGCAAGCACCTCTCGAAACCTGTGGAAGGATTTGATGGATATAACTTGTTAATAAACTTGTGTAAGTAACCAGGACTTGTATCAATACAGCTTCTCTTAGCCTTATAGGGCATCCTTCACCTTCACATGTTCACACCCTGCATAGCCTGCCTCTGTAACAGTAACACATGGTGTTGCCCTTCCTCACTTTTCTCATTAGCCTACTGTCAGCCTTTGCGTTGGTGCAGTGGCTGCTAGCCACTGTTGACAGCATGATATGGCTACTACCAAACACCTGGACAGCACAGTCGCTGTGCGGATGGGTGGGATCTGGGCACACAGGTGCTCCAGCTGGTGCAGCTCCGATGTGGGGATGAGGGTCCGTAACCTGGGCCACTTCTGGAACCGGTGGAAACCCATAGCGCTGTGGTCCAGCCTCTGCTCCCAGAGCAAGTTGTGAACGGCATTAGGCGGGGTGGGGGAGGGGGATGATGTAGAAAAGAGAGTGAGAAGGGATTTTCTATTTGGTTCAGCGCAAGTTCTCTTAAAAGCACATTACAAGTATTAATGAAATTATTTGTTCACAGTGACAAAGTTACAGTATTACTTAAGCAGAGCCGCTGTCAATCTGAGTTCTTCACCTATTGACTGCTGTGAAGACGTATTGAAGAAGGAAGGTTTGACTATCACATGAGTAGAAAGTGAATAGGTTTATTCCTATTGAGGGTCACGTTGGTCGGGAGCCTATCCAGCATGGATTGGACGGATTGGTAGGGAAACGCCCTGGACAGGTTGCCAGTCCATCACAGGTCCGCATTTCTTCATGCCTCTTAAACTTGTTTTGGGGATTTTTTTTTTCAGCCTATTGAAAGGACCTGCTGATCAGGACAGTCTGAAGAATGAGAGCGCAGATGAAAGACTGCAGACCAAAATAACAGATCCCGGGGGGAGTGAGTATTTGAATCTCGTTCAGCTTTTATTAAGTCCAGAGTTACATGTACAGGAATTTGCCATAGATTGCCTAACATTGTGTCTCATGTACATTCAATTCTGAATTCTCAGGTCCTGCTCCTCCTCCACTAGCCAGCTATGAATACCCCAGCTTGCCCATAACCAAAGACAGACAGAAGGTAAAAGTGGAGTGTCCATATACTGCACACACACACACATAACCTCACACAGTCTGAAAGTGCACCCTCAATCTCCTGTTGTGCTTCTGATGCTTTAGTCATGTCAGGAGTTTTACAGAGATCATTATCACACCCTCAGGCCATTACTCCTCAAGCTTTTATTGTTCAAGATGAGCACAATATTTTGTGATGTTACAACCGGGACAACAAGCAGGGAACTTAAAATTCACCTGTCCAAAAGTCTGTCGACTAGCATTGAGTGGTTTGTGTATATTTTACTGGGTTGCCATTTAAGCTGCACTCTCTGGTCCGTCGTCTCGATGGCGTTAGTTATTGGCGAAAATATTAATTTCCCACAAATATATATATATATTTTTCGGTTCATAACTGGGGATCTAACGCTTCAAAAACAATCCTCCCAAGTGTATTTGGGCCAAGCAAAAGCTGATAGGCAGTCATCCAAATGTTTGAGTTCCAAAATACAAGATCTTGGAATTGAAGAGGCAGTATCACTACAACGCAGCTTGGAGAACGATCCACTCACTCAATGCGTCCATGTGAGGTATCATATGAAACTAGACACTCTACCCTTTCAAATGATAGCAGGCAATCAATAGTCAAAGCTAAACAACTCCTGTCAGCCCCACAGCAAACACACAGTCAAACTTCGCATCCAAGTGTCCTTGTGGCAGATTTTGTTTTCATGTCTCATTATTTCATACATGTTCAATGCAATTGTCATCAAAAGCAACACATATTGTTAACTTAGTTTCAGTTTCATTTTGAGTCCATCCACATGCTTCTCCGTGCTATCAGGTTTGTTTTATGGAGAGTTCTGCACAACCTGTCCCTATCTCTCCTCGACAGTACTCGGTCTTGTCTTGCCATCTTTTGGCTGTTTGG
>OMOT01041969.1:0-10281 GCA_900312575.1 Acanthochaenus luetkenii | reverse complement strand
ATTCATTCAAGTATGTGCGTATAGGCATCCACAATCTGTGATCCACCCCTTTAAGATCCACCCCTTTAAGATCAACCCCTTTAAGATCATCACTTTAAGATCCATCCCTTTAAGATCCATCCCTTTGAGATCCATCACTTTGAGATCCATCCCTTTAAGATCCATCCCTTTAAGATCCATCCCTTTGAGATCCATCACTTTAAGATCATCACTTTAAGATCCATCCCTTTGAGATCCATCCCTTTAAGATCCATCCCTTTGAGATCCATCCCTTTAAGATCCATCCCTTTGAGATCCATCACTTTGAGATCCATCACTTTAAGACTGGTTGGTCACCAGATATGACGATGAAGCACAGACGTCAACAGACAGGAGATCAGTTACCTTCGCAGTGTTTGCCATCTCCTTTGAAGCCCGCTTTACACGTGCACTTGTAGGAGCCGTGGGTATTCTGACAAATAGCATCGATGTGACAGCCGTCACTTTCCTCTGCGCATGGATCTGTTGAAATACACATGAGGAGTTACCGGAATCCCTGAGCATCATGCTACGGGTCACTACTCGGTCAAATCCCCAAAACAGCACTTGCTACCGTGACATTTACCGCATGCTTTAAGATCACACGACTTTTAAACTAGAGCAGATGAGCTGGAAAAACAAACTACCCTGATGATCACACTAGCTTGTGTTTGGTTACAGCAGGCAATTTGAAAAGTTCACCGAAAAGTATGAGCCAACGCTAATAACAACTCCTATCATTTGCAACGTGTATTTACACAAGTATGCGTGGGGGAGAATTTAAATTCCCACGACAATAACGGTCATCTCCAGATTAAAGAGAAAGGGCTATTTGGAAACGAAAGGCAGCACTGGGGAAACAACAAGAGCGCACTCCTGAAAGCGTGCGTAAAGAACAGTCTCCACGGCGCACACACACACACACACACACACACACACACACACACACACACTACCTCGATTCTCTGGAAACGCTGCGCTTTGGCGACTATTTAACAAGAGCAAAAACAAACAAAAGTCCCTTGCAACCCAAATGGCTCCCATGGTGATACGATCCAAGTCTAGAGGTCTTCTCAAAAGGACGCGTACTCACTGAAGTCGGGACCGAGTGCCCGCCTCATTTTCATTCTAGCCTGTCAATCTGCTTCACAAGGGGGTTTTGGAGAGATAAAGGAGTGTGTGAGCGAGACGGAGAGAGAGAGAGAGAGATGGGGGGAGAGTGAGAGAGTGAGAGAGTGCAGCGCTTTTGAAGCAGAGCTGCGTCAAGCCCGCCAGAGATAGCCAGAGTACAACCGGAAGCGTGTGCCTTGGCCTTCTTTGTACTTAGTGTTGGGACTCAAAAAGACGTCGCAACCTCATTTCCATCAACAAGGGTTTGACTTTTAAAGTTGTGGCCGGACATTTTATTTTATAATCTTGACTTGATTTTGTTGTTTCTGAAATAACTGCAAATGGCGGCCTCTCGTGGCTAAGGGCTGCTACTTTTATAAGACAAGACGAAATGAAAGAAAAACGATACGTTCAGGAAATATTTAATTGTTTCAGTCAGTGATGGTTTTTTTTGTGTGTTTTTTTTGTTTACAGTTCCCGGAGAGTAGGTAAACAACGTGGTTGCTAGGCGACACAAAAGTACCGGTAGGAGTGGTGATTTTCGGTTAGCGCCTTGATACGTAGACTATCTGCAGTTATGCTCATCGGTCACAGGTGTGCGTGAATCTGGCCTACAACGGCTGCTAATGTGACTCCGCCGATCAGACGAAGAGGACCGGAACCGTCCATAATATATCACAAGTATTGTATGATACCGACAATAGGAGGCGAGGGAAATAATGCTACACCAAGATAATCGTCATCTCCTGACGGCCCTTTACTGTCTTGTTAGAGAAGTTGGCCTAAGTGCTTTCAGGCTGTGTCCAAGTACTCCACATTTTCCGTCGAGGCCTATAAAACTCACCCTAAATGGTGGTCGTAAACAATTGTAGGCTATTTTCACACTCCGGCGCTCCAGACTAGTCTCCAACAGTGGATGCGATATTTGGACAATTATCCAGTAAACCAATGCAGCGGTGATATGCGCCGTTAACGAAATGGCTTCCCGTACGAATTCATATGCCCATGTTTCATTCTGACAAGATCAAGCAATCAAACAAAACAATCGATCAAAATATCCCGAACCTAGACTTGTGTTCCTGTCCATGTTCAATATGCCTCATTGGTCCAAAACATTTCTTCCTGTAGCTCTTGCGCACCATCTAACGGTGAAAATAAAGATCACAAGCACACGACTGTTCTTTTGTGTTCTTTATTACAGTACAGAACTATTGGTTGTGGTACAGTATACAAACAAGCATGACCAAAAAAAAAAACTACATCGACTGTTCAAAAGGAAGTGCACAAAATAAAAACGAAAGGCTCTACCAGTTTTTTTTTAACGTTTCAGTTTTACAAAAAGCTCTGTAATAAATAAATATAAATTACATGAGATTGAGATTCATAATGAAAAGGACAGGCAATTCTTAAGGCACACTTTATATCCCAAAATGTACCTTGCAAAACATCAATATGGCAACTCCCTAAGGACAAAAACAAGATGAATTACCACCTCTAAAAGAAGCAGCGATTCTCCTTTTAATAATCATTAAAAATGTTCAGCATTCAACTACCCTGCCGCAGAAAGTGTATACATCAAGCAACGTTACAGAGCATTGCACCGCAAACCACTGTTTGAGATGGGTTACAACAACGTAAAAAGTAACCATTGTCACCACAGCAATCAATGCGAGACAGTATGCACCATGGGCTAAAACTGTGCAATCTGCGCATCATTTTTAATACGATATACAATAGCCATTCCGAAATATCTTGAGACAATTACGATTAGCGAAATGATAATTATTGCTGAATAATGTATGCTTTACGAGCCAATTTGGTTGAATCAGGATCTATCCCCTGAAGCTATGATGACAATGAACTAACGACAGCCCCAGAGCATTTAGGTCACTTCAAACATTCAAAAAGTCTGCATAGTCTGAGCTTTGAGACAATAACCACACGTTCGGTAGTATTCGAGGCAAGACTGTAGAAGAAAAAGCAGAACATTGGTCATGTGTTACATACTCACTTATCCATTAGATGCCATTGCTTATGCTTTCTATTAGCACTGACATGGATAAGAAATATTACAATTCACATGGATACTGAGACTATCACAAAGCCTCAGCCTTTCCCTGCAGTTTACACTTGTTTCCCCACAGACTTATGAGCATAGATTGGGGGCTTTGAATTTCTTTAGAAAAATGAGATGGGCTCAAGTGTTAAAATGTGATAAACCTCGCACAGTACAGATATAAACTGGCTTAGCATCTAAATAAATGTCCTTTTTGCACCTTTCAGAACTATGACGACTGAACATGTAAAGCTTTCTGTACACAAGTAGTGGTTTGCTATCCCTGTAATTTAAAAGGTTCTGTTGGACCAAGAGCAAAAACACTGATGTGTATTTACAAAACCCCTTTTCAAACATCTGCTTTACAACATGCATTTTCATTTCATGGAAGCTGTACAAAAGACAAATAAATAATCGCTTTTGTTATTTCAAAAGGCAGAGGGGAGTACTGCATGCATGGTCTAAGCACATCAATCAAGGTGCGCAAACTGCTGACGAGCAAATTAAAACGTGGTTAGAACTGATGGTACTCTTGTCTGTGCTAAATTGTGAAAATGTGGGAGACTATGCATGCAAATCTATACACATTTAAAAGCTCTTAAAATTCATGGAGGACAGATTTACAAACAGTTGTTGTTGCCAACAATAGCCCTTTATGTACTAAAATCCTACAGATTCATGTGCTTGCACATAAGGAGCACACAGGTATGACAAAACATTGCAGCAACACGTTGAAGAGCCACTCCAACACAAACAAGCTGGTATCGGAAATAGCTGGTGTTTTTCATAAGCACACAAACATTTGGACAAATTAAGAAGAAAGTCTTGATATGTATGGAAAAGTAACAAAATATTTACAAAACGCTGACCAGTTAACACAAAACATTTCAAAGTCAAAAACAATTCATAATTAGAAATTGATAGCCTCTCACGGCCACATAGAATTCTGCCTCAGCACCCTATAAATAATACACTAATGCCCATCACTTTTTTTTTCTCCTGATTTTTGTTTTCTGTAAAAAGAAAGAAAAAATGCAATACAAAATATCCATATAAAAAAGGAATAGTAAGCCAAAAAAAAAAACTATAATTACACTGATCTAACAGAGGAATGGATACGGGAAGTCTGCCACTGGAGACAAATCCAGGTGGGTGCCAAAGATAACCCTAGGGGAGTTAAAAACAAAATCACCAGGTTTCTTTCAGGTCTTCTGGGAGTGGCGGAGGAAGTGTGTCTGGAAGGTGCGCGTCCACTTGAGTGGACACCAGTGTCTTCTGTTTCTTGGAGCTGCAGCAGGGCTTGAAAAGTCGAGGATCAATGATCACCTCCCCAAACCGTCCCTTATAGACAATCCCACAGCACACTTTCTGCCTGCAGGACAAAAGAAAAGAGGAAAACCCTTTTAGTTATTTGTCAGAGGCAGAAAACACAGAAACAGGTTAATGAATTGGTTCCCACGAGTCCCCAAATACAAAGCTGCTCATTGTGAGCAGTGGCTTGCCTTTTCCAGTAGGAGCGGTCAAGGAAAGAGAAGACCGAGGGAGTCGGGCGTCTTTGTTTGGACTCGATGTCTGAGCCATCATCTGACTGGCTGTAACTGGGAGACTGGGATGGAGACACACTGGAGGTAGTGCTGTGGGCATCTGAGTCTGCTTAGAAAACAACAGAAGAGTTTCACGCTGTGATCAAACTTATTTGGTAAATTATTATTGTTCAGTAAATGTTAGAGTAACATGTACTTCCTGTCCGAGTAGGCATAACAACAATGAATGCAATGCGATCTGTCATTATCAGTAAGACAGTCACTTTCTTTTTGTGCCTTTGATAGATATGTACTAGATATGAACTAGAGACCGGAAAAATTGGAAGGGGTGCATGCAACAAATGGCCCAGGGTGGATTCGAACCCAGGACATTACGGTTACATGGTATGCACCTTAGCCAACAACCACCAGGACACCGCAAAACAGCAATGTTCCAACTCACCTCTTTCAGTGTGGGTTAAAAAAAAAAAGAAACGTCACCAAAACCTTAAGCCAACACAGACCCAAATTTCAGGTATTTGCATCTTACACCAACAATACGATAACAGCACACAAAAAAGTACTTACAAAAAAATTGTACATGCATCTTTGACATGAACACTTTCAAAGCAACCTACTTTGTCTCTTGAGCTTATGAAGCTTCTTCAGCTTGCTTTTCTTCTTTCCATCACCGTTCTTGATCTTCTTAGGTTTGGTCAGCTTGAAGCCCGGCCCGGCCCTGGCATCCACAACCTGCATCATGTCACACAAACCACGAGTCAACTTACAAGGGCCAATTAGACAAAGAAGCTCGTCACCACTGAAGCAGACAAACGCTTACATGGTTCCAGTTCTTCTTGGAGCCATTTGGTAGCTTTTTCCATCTTTTCACCAACAACACACAGGCATTGCAAATGTCTCCAACACGATCCTCGGACAGCCTTTACAAATAAAATAAAAACACCGTGAAACAAGCACATGGATACCGAAACACCGTACAGACGCACATCATCACTTTTGAGTCCTCACCCAAAACACAGCCTGAAGGTTTCTTCATATCGACTGCTGTCTGTGAAGCGGGAACTGGAGGACTTGGTCTTACAGATGCAACAGCCGTCGTTACTTCGGTAGATCTTTGACTTGTGAAAGCCAAACATATTCTGCGCGTTGTTCACGGTTGTTTTACCAAAAACAGAACCTGGAAAAGGGGTCAAACACAGGCCGGTAATTGTCCCGAGCACCGTCAACGGCTGGCGGTTGTGATTCAGTCGGTCATGCCCTCTACTACTGGAAAGGGGGCGGTCCCTACACGCACAACCAGGCAAACCATGTTTTCTCCTAAAATGTTAACAAATCCCAGGCGAAAGACGGGTCACAAACCCACCGAGTTCAGCTTGTGGTCTACGAAAGACTGAGGAAAGAAAAAGTACAACTAGCGTAGTTAGGTTACTTAAGCAACACACTTTATCGCCGATTTTTGGAATATAACTCGCGGGAAGACCAACACACCCACGCACACGACATTACACGGGCGTTAGAACCGTAGTGTTAAAAATAAAAACACACAAATGGCAAATAATACAGTCGTTGAAATGTGCTAACGCTAAGCACACAGCTAACGTTACTATTTATGCGACGCCACCGAGGAAGGCTCGCGAACTTGGTTTACAAATTGAACGGTTAACGTTATGTGACACACGTCCGCGGCGCGTTTGGTACACTAAAGTTACTTTTCCCGACTATTGGTCTCGTTGTGACACTGCTTACGAGTCGACGCTACAGTTAATGGAGCAGTTAGGTTAGCCAAGTTGCGTTTTTGTTTTCAGCGAAAAGTCGAAACAAAAAGCGGGTTAGCGCTTTCTGAAGTCTAGAAACAAAAAGCTACCGGGCTATTCGTTAAACTATGTGCAACACACGTGGATTAACTTCGTAATTTATTCGAGTAAATTCAGTTTGTTTTAATGCTGCATTCAAATCAGACGGGTTACAATGCAGCCATCCTTCCCTTTTAAATTCAAACTTTTGCCCGCTAGCGCCAAATGCGGCTTATTGTTGTTAGCTTGCATGCTAGTTAGCCAACTTAGCTACCACGCCACGCTCTCGTTCACTTCCACGTTATCCCATTGTCGAGTGCTATAATCTTGCAGAGCTACAACGCACACGTCAGACTACAATTACACCACAGAATGGTCAGTTATTTAGTATAAAACAAATCAATGCAGTTTTGCAAATGTAATTTCTGTAGAAAGGAAATAAGTGGACTTACTGCACAAAAACTTTGAATCTTCGCCGTGTTCTTTTCACGCACTGCGCATGCCTTACTACTGCATACAGCTGACCATTAGAATATCATTAGCATAAAAAGACGGAATGAAATAGCTCAGCGTGAAAAACGCCATATAAGGACCGCAGCCGCTTAGTTTGAACCTGTATTCAACCAATCGCTGCTGTCCATGCGTACGCTTTAGAAACGCGGCATGATGGGAGGTGTAGTGAATCAGTAGGAGAGCTCTGTGATGACACTACTGTAACCGCCCCCTTTTTAAAACTCAATATCCCATGAAGCGTCTGGACAAAGGCTTCAAGAAAAACAGCTATTTGACATGGCGCGAATGCGTTTGTTTACATTCTCCAGAGGCTGCTGTAGTGTGCGTAGTACACTCCGCAGAGTATATAAACAGTTTATTCTGCCGGGTATACTTCATAATGAACAACTAGTAAACAATGAATACTACAATGAAATCAAGTTTGATACATTACTGATGCTTTATTCTTTATATATATTTTTTTACACTGTACACTGTGGCTCACTTAGTAAACACTACATTACACAGCTATGTCAATAAATGTACATTATTGGAAAACAAAAATATATATCTCCCAAGACGCTCATGTGGGTCATCCTAGATCACAAGGAGTCTACAAAGATCACACTTTTTGTTTAAGAGAGCAGAGCCGATGTAATGTAAGGAGTCAGCATGGGATGATGGTAGGGGAAGGACTGGTTGGAGGCATTTACATGGAGGCTGTCATTACGATCCACTTTGCACAGAAAGACGGGTTGAGCTCTACGGAGGAGTTGTGTCCAGAACATGAAGCAATGACTTGGGGTATTGTCCATGTCCAACTGAACACACCCGCTGGCATAATAGCCACACAAGTCTTATTGTCATGCAAGAAGGATCCTTATCTCTGCTCAGGTTATTCCATGTAAAAGATTTGCATACTAGTACCCTTCTCAGGGAATCGTCCACATGTAACGCATTGTTTTATTTATGCAGGTGAATCATCTTCCACACTACAACAATGTCTATCCCCTGCCATACACATACTTATAAAGCATACTTCTACATCATTTGCTTCAAGCTCTGCATTATGACATTGGAATCTGAGTTGACAACAGAGCAAGCAACGTGACAGACAAACCCTTAACAAAATAATACTGTTTTTCGCTGAAAATATATTAACAGTTTTTGTTCGTTTCCCTTAAATATAGCCGTTGTCAGCAGTTCACGATAACAATGAAAATATTTAGCTTTCAATAAAACAGTATAGCACAAGTGGGTTAATTTGAAAATCATGGATCATAATAGAAAACATATTTGTAACATCTGACGGCAACATCATTGAGGATAAAAATAACAACATATCTTGAAAGGCTCATTGCATTTAGTATATGGCAAATGTAACAGTAGCTTTAATATAAGCCAAAAATGTCCTTTGTTGAAGTCTCTTCCGGCATACAAAAGGTTCAGTTGTTCTTTTTAGTGATCCCCGAAGTTGGTCAGGTTTAGATACCAACACCTTTGATAAGCGAAGCTTCTAGGGTAATGTTGAACTCTTGCAGAGTCTGTAGAACTCTGATCAGAGAATTTACCAATGAGTGGTCCTTAATCAGTGCAGCGTCCTCGTACATCTGAGCAGTGATTGGACAGTCTGCGAGCAGAGCGATCCAATGGTGCAGCAAATGGTCCCTAAGAGAAGTGGACACAGCTTTAATCAGCCGATCGGTTCGATGCAGAGACAACACAATGGTATAACACAATGGAATGGAGCACAACAGTTAAAATTACATGTATTATTCAGAGGACTAAGACTGTAGAAGCTACCGTCAGTTGTTATTGAACGCTGCATTTTGCCAATATAAAACACACACACAAAAAGCTTAAACCATGGCAGTAAAAAAAGCAACTTTCAAAGAAAAAACACATTATACATTACACAAAGGCTCTTGACAGTGATGAGTACTGAAGTGTATATGTACCAAGTATGGACATCATACGGTTATTTGTTTTGGAGTCATGGTGTGAACATACAGTACATACCCACATAGATACAGATGGCACTGAGCAAGTAATATTGTGATACTTTACTTTATGGATCACCAAAGGAGAGATTATTTTCAATTGCCCCTTCCAGCTCAGAGTGAAGGGTCCGATACAGAACATCACCCCTGGAGCGGTTAGGGGTTCAGTGTCTTGCTCAAGGGACTTTCAGCAAGGCGGATGCTTGAACCCCAAATCTCTGCTCGAAGGCGGTCTCCCTACTCCAAAAGCCACCCACTCTAAAGTATGCTGAGGTGCTTTGTCACTCAGCAGCCTAACTTGTGGGTTCAAGTCTTGTTCACTGTTACACAAGATGCATGTCGTCCGCTCTGTCTTTCCTGTCATTTTTTGAATGACGTTGTGAAACACTGAACTTCCTAGTCAACCACAGCAACTGTTTGGCATGTTCAGCGCAATCTAGATCTATAAAGGAGTGCAATCTGTCTTATGAGGTTTCTGAGTGCTGCCTACCTTGCACCTAGACAGACAAGCATCTGGAACTTCCCGTCCTTCCCAATGTTTCTGGACGTATTGTTGATGGCACGCATGAAGCGGCAGAAGTGGCGCACTCTGGTTTGCCAGTTCTCATCTAGAGTAACCTCCCGCTGCTCTGCACTCTCAAAGTACACTTGTGACTTTTCTGTTGAAACATCATTGAAACATCATCAACGATGACACAAATCAATTCATTAACAATTCATTAGTAAGTAATATGAAGGTCTGTTTAAGGGCTACGTCTTTACCTAAGAAGTCCCAGATGAAGACATTCTTAAAGAGTCGGGGTGATTTGAAACCGTGCTGGAAAACTTGCTCCAATGCCCAGACTAGGCCGTACTCCCCACACAGTAGAAGGGTCAGACTGCCTCTCTATGGGGGAGTAAGAATAAGGGGAAACAAGATGTGGTTAGAATTGCCACATTTTGTGTAATTTACACATGCAAATAAGGTTGTTCTTTTCTCACTAATGAGAATAAAATGGAACACTGGCCATTTTTTGACAAGAGGCAACTGCATTTAAATTGGTAGTGAATGCTAAAAGAACTAAAGTGAGTGCAGAGTTAATTCTTAAGGTCATGGAATGGAGTTTGTGAGAAAAGCATGTGTGAGGGAGAAGAACGAAGGCAGGCCATTGTCTGTGTCTGTACGTGACCAAAAACAAAAAACCAACAAAAAAAGACTGACATCCTGTCATGTCAGTAAGGTAGAGAAAGCTGGAGCAAGGACGAAGGGCATTTCCTTGTAAAATGCT
>OMOT01041964.1:0-11543 GCA_900312575.1 Acanthochaenus luetkenii | reverse complement strand
TCAGCAGCCAGGTTGTAAAAGTGATTTAAGCTAAAATTGCTCTGCACAAGATCTTCTGCCAATGAAACCACTTATTGAAATGCATCCAAAGCGCAGCATGTGGTGATTGTGAGAGAGAGAGAGAGAGAGAGAAAGAGAGAAAGAGAAAGAGAGAGAGAGAGAGAGAGAGAGAAACTCTAGTCATTTAGCCATAATCATCCATATGCTGAAATTGTATTGTGATAAGTCTATCATCCCTCTGTTCTGTTCTGTGCTTATAATTGTAATATAATTTATAATAAGCAAAATGCAAGAATTGAGACTCTTGACTGTTTCTGATATGAGCTGCAACAATCCGTCCAGTTAGACTAAATGCATGTGACAGTAACTGCATCAGTTATTGAATAGTAACCTCCTCTAGGACGTTGGGTCGGTGTGGGAACTCTCATAATACTTGATGCGATTATGTTAGTTGAGAAAGGCAAGATAAAAAGAACCAGTACGGTGGATGAAGTTGATTCCACGGGATGTCTCCTGACCCCTGACCTCTGCCCTGTGGGTTTTGGACGACTTTCCACTTGTTCTCTGGTCCCTGAGGACCTTTCATACCACACCATCCGGTTTGAAGAGGATAGAGTGAGAATACTCCACACTCTGTATGGCTGCGGAAATCACCATTCTCTACTTTTACACGAATGGATCGTTTTGGTCTCGTTCACATGTTGGTTAATGGAGGCCATATTCATCATCTCCGAGATCTCCACTGCTATATTCCACTTCTATGTTGTCTCTGTACGTCTGTTTGGCCTTTCGTGTTTCATTTCGTACTTCTCTAGAAACGTCAAGTCTGTGCGTGACGTCAGCGATGAGCCGAGCAGCAGCGGACGCGTTGGCGCGTGGTTGAATGTAAACAATCGTAAAGAAAACAACAGTTTGAATTCACGAAGCAGGTGAAAGGGCCGGAAGTGAGACTGTCAACAGTTCGATATCGGGAGTACAAATCTCCTCGAAGCACGACGGTAGTACAGCAACTCTGACTGACGTAGCGGCACACCCCGTCTCCCCGCCGCTTGTTGGTGATTTCCGGTGACCATACAACAATGGCAATTCAAAGTGCTTAAAAAATACAGTGCATCTGTGCACCGAAGACAATTATCTTTGTTTTATCTTTGTTTAGCTGGAGAAAAAGATGTCTCATCCAGCTGTTTATCTGTTCAATGCATTGACATAGATTGTCGATGGTGCTATAGTTATCTGGTGAGAGGGCTATGTAAATGTGAGTGTCATCTGCATAGTTATGGTTGGCAATTTTATTGTTTTTCAAGATGTGTCCTAATGGAAGCATGTAGAGATTGAATGAAAGAGGGCCAAGGATTGATCCTTGGGGAACTCCACATGTTACATGATCCAGTCGAAACGGAGTGCCGAACCCTCTCAGCAACAGGTCCTCATCCCGGTCCAGGTCGCTGAGCCACGTTTCCGTGAAGGCCAGCAGACAGGTGTCCTTCACTTCATGTTTGAGTGTGGCCCAGGCCGCCAACTAGTCCATCTTGTTCCGGATGGACTGAACATTAGACAGCAGGACAGTAGGGAGTGCAGGCAGCTTACGGCGGTCATTGAGGCCCATGTTCTTGAGTCTCCAACATATTCCACCTCTTCTCCCTCTTTTCCGATGTGTGGGCTTTGCCTCCGGTCTGCGAAGCTCCGGTGGGACCACAGCACCACACCGCCAATAGTAGACTGCAAAGACAGGAGAGACTCCCGGCTGAGGATAATTCTCCCGGGAGAGGTGCCATGATATGCGCCCGCCGCGTTTCCAATATCCTGACTTCTGTAAAGTCCGAGACACAAAACACACAGGAGCAAGAAAAAGTCCTCAAACGACCTCATTGTCGCTAAACCGAGTGATTGACACACAACACACTTACAGGAAACACTCTTAACAAACACTGCAAACTACTCGGGTCGCACACTGTCTTAGCGCCCCGGATGTCTTTGATTACACAAAGGAGTATATGTCCAAGTGAAACATGCCTAATTTCTAAGTTGTGTACTTTCCATCTGTGGGGGATGAGTGCTTACATAACCATAGATGCAACCGATCCAAATATAGCAGCCATTAGGGGATTAGCTCCGGGCGTAGTAGGCTTTGCTAGGCTCGGCTTAGAAGATGTCTTTGCCGCTGGCCGCATCCTGCCCTCCACCACTACACCAGTGTCCACTGATATCAGGACAAACTGATATGCCCCCATCTGACAGCAGTGATAACATCTTAGCTGACCATAGGATGACAAGTATTTACATTACATAAACACGCCCCTTCCTATCACCAGCGGAGCCATTGGTATCTATGGCTTGACTTTGTGGCTGTGGGATAACAATAGTGTGTGGATGTAGGGAAGTCACTCACAGTGGGGGAGCTCTGGTATTCAGTCCATAAAAGGCGAAGTACTGCTAACATGACATGAATATGCCGTAGAACTATGTTTCCCCTCAGTGTTCTCTGTAGTATTACGGTGTGCAGAGATACTTGTTGTCAGCCCTTGTTCGATGTTTTGACTTCGCTCCCTTGTGTTGCAGGGAAACGTGTTGAGTGTGTCGAGTAGGATGTGTTGATTAGGCAGCGTTAGGCAGAAGGTGATAAGCATGTGGTGTGTCGTGGTTTGGCCACTGACTATACCGTCACCTCTTCTCTCTTCATGGCTGTCTCTCTGTCCGTCTGCCTGTCCGTCTGCCTGTCTGTCTGCCTCACCACAGAAGTGCTGTTATACCTTTAATGAGGCTTTCTGTCCGGTCCTAATCAGCCCAGCTAATTGGTCTCCCCTGGTCTCCTTTGTTGTCCCCATAGAGGAAGGATTAGACTCTTAATGAAGACACATTAAGACGATGCACAATAGTAGATACACAACACATTGTGGACACCATACACCCTCTCTGAACCCTGTGTGTGTGTGTGTATGTAGTATATCAACACTGGTGGGCAGCAGACCCACAGACATTCTAGCACGCAGAAGATGAAATATTCAGCAGGATGATGAATATTTCAGTGGCAGGTGCGTAGTTTCGAGGGTAAGATGAATATCGTTGCACACAGACCCCTAAATATAGGGAGGTGAAGACATTCTCTCCACCTGCTGTCTCCGCGTTTGGCTGACGAATCTCTCTGTCTTCCTGTTACCTTTAATAACCTCCTCTCCTAGGATCCGCTCACAGCCAGTGAGTCTTCTTCAAAGGCCATACTCTGTATTCCCTCCTCTCCTTTCCACGGGAACTGGGATTGTGTAAAAGCTGAGTCCTGCAGTGGCAACAATGGAGGGCATTAGCCGGTATATGTGCACATGGGCTCTCCGCCTGAATGGTCTGTTGTGTCTTGAGGCGCAAACAGCCGCTGAGCTCAGACCTCCACTGTTGTGTAAAGGCCTGCTGACTGTCAGACTGAGAGAGGAACGACACGCATCTACAGACTCTGTTTTGTGGAGTGGTTCTATGCTGGAAGAATGCACTTGTTGAGTCATAGTCGATTGAACTGGTTTGGCTGATTCATATCTCTGACCAACCCTCTATTTCCATGATTCCCCCATTCGCTCAGCCGCTGGATAAAATTGCTATTTTTGAAGATCGATAAGCTCATTTACAGTTAATGGGACACATCCATGTCAAACAAAACTGATGTATCATCCTGTACAACTTGTAAAGTGTTGTGCTATTTCACTTGTTTTTAGAAATATTGAAAGTAATTTGTCTGACTATTATAATCGGAGGATACTGAGGCTGTTCTTCATTGTCCCCCCCCCCAAAAGAAGGTTCCGATGTGTCATTTTCTCCTTCTCCTTTTGCCTTTCTTTCCTTCTTTCATCTTCCCTCAATCTCTAGTTGATCTCCGTGGTGCCCGCCATCTCCTCACTTCCCAGCATTCCTTGCCTGGGATCCCTGTGGCCCTGAAACAATCCATTGACCTCCGCACATCCATGGACGGGAAATACAAGGAGATCGCTGAGGTCAGTGCTATAGTGCTCAACGGAATAAATGTGGATTATTTTCAAACTCAGTTGTAGCCAAATTGTATAGACATTTCTAATATGGTATATGTGTGTCTGTGTGAAGGAGCTATTCTCACGCAGCCTGGCAGAAAGTAAGATGCGCAGCGCACCCTATGAGTTCCCAGAGGACAGCCCCATCGAACAGCTGGAGGAGAAACGCCACCGCCTGGAGCGACAGATCAGCCAGGATGTCAAGTAAGTGAGGAGGAAGGAAGGGGAGGAGGGAGTCGATTTACATATGAACCCATGTGAACCCATCAGGGATGATCCTAAAGTAAAGACCGATGATCCCAAAGTGAACTCCATCTGTCTGTCCTCAGGTTTGAACCTGACATTCTCCTACGAGCCAAACAGGAGCTCATGAAAAGCGACAGCGCTACAGACCTCGAGTGAGTGCTACCATTGGCTGTAGCCAATACTGACCTCTTAATCTCTTTCATCTATATTTTGAACTACCAGTATAGACAACGTATTTGTTCATTGGTCTTATCATCAGATACATGAAAGAGCAGAACCAAGCTCCTGACCTGCAGGAGAAGGAGTACCAGCGAGTCTCCATCTCTGGAGAGGAGAAATGTGGCGTAAGTCAGAGTACTCACAGTAGTCATGTGAGTGGAAGTACTTGTTAGTAGTAATACATTTTCTTTCCTTCTCAAGGTTCCCTTCATAGATCTGCTGGACGCTGCCAAGTGTGTGGTGAAGGCTCTCTTCATAAGACAGAAGTATATGGGTCTGTCATTGCAGAGCTTCTGCAGGACCACTGCCCGTTACCTCCAGGAGCTGAGTGAGAGACCCCTGGACCCGGGTGTCTATGAGGAGGAGATCCCGGAGACCACAGACACTGCTAGTATGTAAACACACACACACACGCACACACACACACTACAGGCCTACACTAGAACCTCACGGCACATTAGGAAACAATTATTTGATGTCAAATCAACAAATACAGTGTCCGATTATTAAATTCCAACTGTGCTTACTCAAAATAGACGAGTAATTTTACGTTAATATGGCCACAAGTCATGACTAGTGTCGTGAGCAGTACTCTGACATTAACATATACCAGGGCACACCCACTGCTTTCACAGCCCATCTGCTACACACCCGTGAACCGGCTGCAGGCTGTGAAAATGAGTCTCGTTGGACGTGGTTAGCTGCATGTACACTCCCACCTTGTTCAAAGCCATCTCGCTGTATGACATTCTGTCTTCTCTCAGATGCCACAGTGCACCCGCCTGTTTCTGAAACACACCCCTATGAGACGCAGGACCCTGCCAGCATGCCCCCTGACACGGGTTATGGCTGCAAGATGGTGAACGGTGTCATGCATGTGTACACCACGAGGACCATAATCGATACGTGAGATGAAGTGCTTTATATAACTTTATAATGAATCACTTGGTGCACGTTTGCTTTATGGCCTGGGCCTTTATGTGGTAGGACGCTTGAGCCGGTCTGTTTAGGTTCAGTTCACACATGTATTTGTTTTAAGAGTCTTTTGCCGAACGTGTTAATGTTGCTATCAGGAGCACAGAACTGGACCTGCCCTATCCAGACTTCCAGGAATACATCGCTGATATGAACATCATGATGGCCCTCATTATCAATGGACCAGTGTAAGTGGTGTATACAATGAGTTTTAGATTTACTATTACGTTACCGTTTTTGTTAGAATCTCGTAGAAAAGACCCAGTATTTGTTTTCGTCCCCCATTGCCACAGAAAGTCTTTCTGCTACCGTCGTCTGCAGTACCTTAGCTCCAAGTTCCAGATGCACGTCCTGCTCAACGAGATGAAAGAGCTCGCAGCACAGAAGAAGGTCCCACATCGAGACTTTTATAATATCCGGAAGGTGAACTCAGGAACTGTTTCTACTGAGCCTCAAAGGGACACGTTTTGATCTTTTGTCAGCCCGGACCACAATCCCATATATCAAATTGTTTTCTATCTGTCTGGGTTGTTTTACAGGTTGACACACATATCCATGCCTCGTCCTGTATGAATCAGAAGCATCTTCTGCGTTTCATCAAAAGGGCCATGAAGAAGTATCCTGTAGAGATTGTTCACGTGGAAAGGGGCAAGGGTCAGACACTCATGGAGGTGTTTGAGAGCATGAACCTCACGGCCTTCGACCTGAGTGTGGACACCCTGGACATGCATGCGGTGAGTGATGCCCATGAAGAATAGATGAAGGGCAGATCGGTTCACAAGAACTTTACTGCCCACGTTGAAATGACGGGTAGCGATGCGACTTGACAGGAGCATCAATAAATGACAGCTGGTCCGTTTTCTCCGCAGGACCGCAACACTTTTCATCGCTTTGACAAGTTCAATGCCAAATACAACCCCATTGGCGAGTCGATCCTGAGGGAGATCTTCATCAAAACTGACAACCATGTTGAGGGGAAATACTTTGGTCACATTATCAAGGTGTTTGCTCAAACGCATCATTCTTCACCTGCACTTTAACGCCGACACACTGCTGTTGCGCCCTCTGCTGACCGTGTCTGTCCCTGCTTTCAGGAGGTTATGGCTGACCTGGAGGAGAGCAAGTACCAGAACGTAGAGCTCAGGCTGTCCATCTATGGGCGCTGCAGAGACGAGTGGGACAAACTGGCCCAGTGGGCTGTCAAACATCGGGTCTACTCGGACAACGTGCGCTGGCTTGTGCAAGTGCCACGACTCTTGTGAGCGACAACCATTTGACCATTAACCGTATCAGCTGCTCGTCATTTGAAAAAGATCCAGCGTATGCATGTGTACAAATGAACGTTTCCTCAACGCGACCGTCATTAATTCACGGCTGACTCCTTCATATATATCCCTTCTCTCTTCAAAGTGACGTCTACCGCACAAAGAAACAGCTGTCCAACTTCCAACAGATGCTGGAGAACATCTTCACGCCTCTGTTTGAGGTTACCGTTGACCCGGGCAGCCACCCAGAGCTGCACCTCTTCCTTCAGCATGTACGGACTCCGCCGCACTTGATCATTCGCTGTCTGAATGCATGGACCCAACACTCAAGAGGGTTTTACGTAGCTGTCATTGTGCCCTCATCCAGGTAGTGGGGTTCGACAGTGTGGACGATGAGTCAAAACCAGAGCAACACATCTTCAACCTGGACAGTCCCCTACCGGTCAACTGGACATCGGAGGACAACCCGCCCTATTCCTACTACCTCTACTATATGTACGCTAACATGACTGTGCTGAATCACCTGCGCAGGTACGCAACCGCACCTCAGTTTAACTGGCTCCTGCAGTGACCTTTTGTTGTCTCCAATCCTTGATTCCAAACGTTTGGTGATTCCGACCTAATATAGTAATAGGAGTGGGATTAACAATAAAAGTGACAGATTTCATTGGCCATGAATGAGGTACTGACTTTGTGGACTCGTCTAAGCTTATGCATCCAAATGAACTCTATATCCCAGTAGTGCTGAAGGTCCCAGAGCAGAAAAAACACACCCTTATCCTCAGAAAATCATCCTCTGCATTGTCGCCGTCACCCTTTCTGTATTTCAAACTTTACATCTGGTGTGAAATAATTACTTTTGCTTATGGTCTCCCTTTACGTTCTTCAACTCACCCTCTGGTATCTCCGCGGCTATTAATTCCAGGCAGCGGGGGTTGGACCCGCTTGTGCTACGTCCCCACTGCGGCGAGGCAGGACCGATCCACCACCTGGTGTCTGGTTTCATGCTGTCAGAGAACATCTCCCATGGGCTCCTGCTCAGGAAGGTATGACCTCAACGTCACCACAGCTGCTTCATCTCACACACAAGGAGGAGAACGTATCTCTCTACGGTGTCGTGCTGAAATGAAGCGTTCAAGAACAATAGGTCCAGGGGGCTGAACTTGTTTGTTCGAACTGGACTGTTCTTTAGTAACAGTGTTGCTTCATGTGAAATGCCAGGTTAGGGTGTCAACGTATGTTTGGTGCATTACCCGTTTATTACAACACGTCGCACTTTTCTAACGCTACATCCCTCCCTCCTAACCATCCAGGCTCCTGTGCTGCAGTATCTGTACTACTTGGCCCAGATTGGCATCGCCATGTCCCCCCTCAGTAACAACAGCCTGTTCCTCAGCTACCATCGCAACCCGCTCCCAGAGTACCTGTCCAGAGGCCTCGTGGTCTCTCTGTCCACAGATGATCCCCTGCAGTTCCACTTCACCAAGGTTGGCGCGCGCAGTTGGAGATAATATGTGAACAACTTTCTTTGTGAGTGTAAAGCAACTGTTTTCATGTTGATGCCTCTTTCCAGGAGCCCTTGATGGAAGAATACAGCATTGCAGCCCAGGTGTGGAAGCTGAGCTCCTGCGACATGTGTGAGCTGGCCAGGAATAGTGTGCTGATGAGCGGATTCTCTCACAAGGTATCACATACCACTTTAGCCTTACACGTTACCTAATGTAGCTGCCCGCCTGCACCTGATCCATCCTCCCAAATCTACCGCTCTGCAGACAATTACATTTTTCACCTTGACCCTTCTTCTCGATCAGGTAAAGAGCTCCTGGCTTGGCCCGCAGTACATCCAGGAGGGTCAGGAGAGCAATGACATCAGGCGTACCAACGTTCCCGACATCCGCTTGGCATACCGCTATGAGACCATGTGTGAGGAGTTGAATCTAATCACACAGGCCATCCGCACAGATGAGCTGGAGACCATCGAGGAAGAAGGCAGTCTGAGTATGGGAGCTGTGCGGGGAGAGAAGTGAAGATGCTGCACAACACAGGCAACAATCATAGTATATCCTCTATTTTCACACTGGGACTTTGTATGGATTTGGCAATATGAGAGAGGACCTACAATCTGCGTACCCAAGGTGTTCACTTTCTTTTGTTTCTTTTACTAATTCTTTGTTACAAGTGAATTTGTCATGGTGACGTCATTATGTCTGTGGATGTATTTATTTGAATATATTATATTGATTATATTCATGGTATATGGCCACATTCTGTCAATGTTTCTGTACAATGTTTGGCATGTATTTCCTATAGTCACGAACAATACGGTAGTCACGTTGCAAAGTATTGATTCTTTCCGCACACCGAGTCTCTAGAAAAAGTTGCTTTGCTTTACATGAGATTTAAAAGTTTGGGAGCGAACGACGCACTTTGCTTCCTGCTCGTCCATATTCCATAATAATTCCATATTCATATTCATCTCTCACCTCCATGACATTCTAATAAAAATCAAACACTGGACATCACATTGAAACATATTTTCTCATACCACATCTTATTCTTGCTACTGGTAACAATATTAATACTTCCCACAGCTGCTCCTTGTGTGTATCTACTGTATATTCTTGAAGGCACTTCCTCACTGTGTTTATTTCTGGTGTAACGCTGCCACTCTGGTAACTTTAGGCTTAGACGCATTAGTAGTATCTGATTATAGTAACTGATCTTGGACTCTCTGAACTGCGTGTCGAACCTCTAGGATCATGAGCATTGCACATAGATACCGTTTAAAATGTATAGCTATCATCACATACATGTCCATAGTACAGTGGATGATGGTCAATTCCTCCATGTTTCGTTGAACAAGTTCATCCCGTGCCAAATCCATAAATGAACATCACTGGTTTTTTTTTAACTGTTAGTGACCTGATGATTTGGTCATCTGACCTTTTTAGAGAACTGACACACTGAAGGTGAAGTTCAACTAACTTACCAAACCTTTTAGTTTACTTTCCAGCAAACTCTTTGGTTTGGGTCCTGATCATCAGTGCTTGTTGCTATTCAAAAGCATTGTGTCCTCTCGCAGATTTCTATGTGTTGTTATAGATATATTTCATGACATAATTGTGTCTAAGAAAAATAAACGTCTTGTTCACCTTGTAGCGTTTGCCTCTGTATGTTTCCAGGTCTCTGTAAATATGTGACACCAAAGACTAATTGCTCGAGGATCTGTCCACCTAGACCAGGTGAAGGCACAGGAACTCTTGTCTGAGACAACAGTCTCTTAAATCTGATTTTAGGTTACAAAATGTTTGATGAAGCAAGAGAGAGACAGAAAATAAGAGAGAGCTTCCTAATGAGTGATTCGTATTTAGACAAATAAGACACACTTGTTTTGAAGTTTCACAATTACTAGGGACATTTTGAAAAGTATATGAACTCATCAGAGTACACCAGACAATGTATTTATTTATTTCTCTCTCTCTGTCCATTCCAATCCATTGATCACTCATTTTCTCATTTTGGAGAACTAATTAAAACCTTATCTGTGCAGGTCTGGAAGCAGAGCAGAGCTGTGCAGTTGGGTCGGGTTGACAGGAATAGATTTCGTAGCACTGACTTATGCTGGCAAACCATAGGAAGACGTGCGGGGGATTGGATACGACTAACACGCCCATGGGTCGTATTGTTTTTTGTCGTGTTGACATTGTTAAGGTTAGTGGTGGTGTCGTTGCGCTGTCCCTCTTCTTCATGTTCTTTCTCTCTCTGGAGTGTGTGTGCAGAATTACTTGCAGGTGGGGGGTTGCAATTGGCTGAACCAAGTGATTGTGTATGTGTGTGTGTCCTGGTGTCCTGGAACAACAGACCACGTGACAGGTGTTACCCTGGGCTCTCTCTCTCCTTCACGGCCCCCAATGCTAGCACGACCATTTTTGCAGTTGTTAATCTGTAGGGGTGGGTGGCCTTTTGTTTTGAGTACCTTGTTTTCAACTGTTTTTGCCTTAGGGAGTTAGATTAGTCGTCTATGTGTATTGGTTACTTTTAGTTTCGCTAGGTAAGTTAGTGTGTCTGGTTTAGTATCCTTTTGTTTATTGTTTTTGTCATTTGCCCACCCTGAAGTCAACCCAGCCCCTAAATAGTTTTACTAATTAAATCCCCCTAATATTCAAATAATACAGGTTACATACAAGTTCTCTCTTTTCTTGAACTTTACCCCCCAAAAACAATACAAAACAAAAAAAACTGCAAAATCAAGTATTTTGTTTGGAACCGTTCCACCAATTAGTCAGTTTCCGTTTAAATTTACAACACATCCTTTTCCCAAATAAAAGCGTTTCCGTTTATACAGGAAATGGAGAAACGGGGCTTAAAAAGCCTTAAAACAAACAAAGATATCACAAAACAATATGTACATAAGGTACAAAATAATACGTGCTTTACCCATAGTCATTTAAAGGTTACTTACACCTATATTTAAAAATTACAAAAAAGAATATTTATTTTCTTTTAAATGGTGTTGTGGTCAAGTCACAAACTGTATAATTATTGTTGTCATTGCGTATTTCATGGCCTAGTCTGGTCATTATATGTTTGAATGTTTGTTGACAGCACTGTCTCCAGTTATCCCGGTGTTTGTTACAATTTCATTTCAAGTGACGCTTTCGTAAATTAAGTGAATCTTACATGTTATGTATGACCGGGTCGGTGTCATTCACCAGAAAACATGTCAGGAACACATGTGAAATAAAGCTGCCGGCCCGCTGACTGATGGAGTTATTTCCAATGAGAAGCAATTTAGAATAAAATAAATATATATATAAAAAATAAAGTC
>OMOT01041957.1:0-14211 GCA_900312575.1 Acanthochaenus luetkenii | reverse complement strand
CCGCAGAAGTGAAGGTGATGTCAGCATTTGGATGGTTTGGCTCTGAGCCCTGGGTGCTATAGCAGCAATGAGGGGAGCTGCTATACTCTGTCCTGCTCAAAGACCGGTCGGTCCTCAGGGTGGGCTGCTGTCGGTCCCTTGTCCGACCGCATCCAGATCATCGCCATTATCAGTTGGTTCTTGTCCCATAACCTATCTCTCCACCAAGTTTAATCCAAATCCATCCCATCGCTTTAGGAGATATTTTGCGTACAGACAAACAGGTGAAAACATAACCTCCCACAAACTCCATTGGCGGAGGTAAAGATCCAGCCAGTACCGGATCCAGTCATCTCAGTAAAAGTACATCAGAACATCAACCACTGTAGAGGAGAGAGGATGGAGCGTTATACAGCAATGAGGGGCTGCTATACTCGCTCTTCCTCAAAGACGCAGGTGGGTTGTTGTCAGTTTACTGGGCCCCCAAAAGATCCAGCCCAGACTGGAAATGGTCATCTCTAAACCAGAGTATCCCACACCCATCATCAAGGAGAAAGGATGGAGTGAGAAAGTTAAAGCTGCAAATAGCAGTGAGGTAGGTTTTAAAGATTTGAACTTCCATACCCAGAAATCCTGTGAGGTGACGTCAGTAAACTGCACAGCACGGTCAAGTTAATCAACCTGGCCGGTCTGTGATGCTTTATACCAAAGGATACCAAATTCTAATTTGTCACATCCTGTGGGTGGAAAAGTATTTATACCTGACGCCGGTTTAATAGGGCAAGTCAATTAGGGGGGACTGGATGCTCTTCTCTATTGCAGCCACACAGCGATTTAGGCTGATAAGATGGGTGTGTTTTTTGGTACATAAAACCCTTGCTTAGTGTAGCTTTAATAGTTATATTAGTCGAAGGAAGAAAGCTCCAGGCAGTGGGAGGAACGAAAGACTGGTTTGTGAGCAGTTGCGATGAAGGAAGAGAGAGAGAGAGAGAGGGTTGAGTTATGAGAAGGTCGAAAGCAAAGAAAAGAGAGGGGGGCAGGACATTAAAAAGATTGTGTCCGTCTGGCTAATGGTTCTTTATGGCTCCCTCATGTCCTCAGATGGGGAGGATGACTGGCAGAGTATGACCACTAGTAACTGTACATCACCTCTGTTTGCCCCCTTCATGACGTCCCACTCAGTGAGACTGCCTGCCATGGTGAAGCGAACCACTAAAACACCATAAAACCAACAGACTAAACAGCCATTCATCATTACAGCGCATACATGAGACGCATCACACAATGTCCCACTCAGTGACTCAATACACACATTAAAACTTCATCAAGTATTACAGATACAAAAAGTCTGACCACTCAAACCTCAACCGCCATTTGTAATGTACAGAAATAAGCCAATCATGGGTGAAAATGGTTTTGCAGGTCTTTTTTTTTATTGAATTGGTGATGACTTGAACCAAGTGCAAAAAGTATTCTGCTTCTTGAGGGACAAGTAAGAAAAAGAAAAAAAAACACATGATGTAGCGGACAGAGTAGGATGCATAGAACATTGCATTTGTGTTCTTTGTGCTGCTAAAATCCACTTTCTTGACCTGCCCAGTTTGGTGTCTGGAAGAAAAAGGTGAAGAAAACATAACATTATAATTTTTTAGATCAACTACACTGATCAAAACAAGCACTTTGTTGTTGATTGTGGGAAAAAGTATTGTACATGTGCAAGCAGTTAAGTGGTGACGTTTTCCTTCTTGGAGTGAATAATGTGTGTGTGTGTTCTATTGGTAGGCACTGGGTGGCTGTGAGAGCTGACAGGGACCCTCAGCAGCCGACCCAGATGGTAGGCAGTAAATGCTCTCTATATGTAAGTGATTTGTAGCCTTGAGGATAGCAGGATGTAATGGTGCTCTGTGAGTTGTTTGCAGCCTCTTTTGTCTAATTACAAAAACTCCTAAATGAGGGGGCCTTTGCTTTTTTACTGGACAGGGTTATGGCAGCACTCCTGCTGCAGATATTCAAACAATAGGGAGGAGGGTAATTGAGCACATCAAAAGACACCCACTAAAGAGCTGCACAGTTAAAAAGTGAACATTTAACATGTCTGCTGTAACTCCACGGCCTTGGCATGCGTAGAGCGAGGGAACCGACACATCACTCTGCTTTGACAGACGTGCCTTTCTTTACCAATTTTAAGGAGTGGAGCGTTGCGTGAAGGTACGGCTGACGGGGCTAGGTCAGAGGGTGTGTGTGTGTGTGTGTGTGTGTGTGTGTATGTGATTATGACATTCTAGGCAGTTGTAGTAGTTGACTGGTCTACATACCACTCATACACACAAGGTCAACATCAAAAACACACACACAGGATGACTGGACCCCGAGCCAGACATCTGCAGCCCCTCCTAAGTGCAGGGAACTCCAGGCTTTGAATAATGTTCACCAAAAGCCAATGTGAGAGTCCACCTCATTTACGTTGCTGAGCTGAGTCACCGTGCTCGGGCCTTGTTTTATGGCTGTTTGGAATCTACCTTGTCATTAGGCATTTGAAGAGCAATGGAGGGATGAAAGCGTTAGCTCTGTTAAACTTGCTCTTACTGGCTTATTTCGTGTAAAGAGAGCTTTTGTAGATGGTTGTTCATCAACATTCTTAGCCTTGTTCTTCTGAGCTGATCACTGGAGACGCTTTGAACTACTCGTGTTGATCTTCTAGAGATGTGATCGGTTAAGGGAGGGAGGGGTGGCGGCCTTTGGAGATGAGCTGGGGTGGAGGTTTGTGTGTATGCATTTTGCATGCATGTCTTGCTCACCTCGTTCCGGGTGTTGTGGGCCTGCTTCTTCTCGATGTTCACGGCCAACATTTGGCTGCGGAACGAGAGACTCTTGGTCTTCTCAATCACCTGCTGGTAAGGTGATATGGCGTTGTTCCCCATAACCACGTGGCCCTAGAAAAACGAACGGCCGGGACGACAGACACAAAATCAAAACAAATGAGCCAATCACATTTGGTCTTGCAGACACACCATCCCACAAAAAACACCAACCAGTGGCTGCATGGTCACATTCACATCTAGATAATTCTATGTCATTCAAGAGCAACAGGGCATGCTTTACTGATTACAGAGAACTGCTGTGATGTGTATGCCAAAAACATGCAGGTTCAACATGGAGCCTCACAAAGGGGACCTAACGAGGGTGAGATATTATAGTTACAATGTCCTTACTGCGTACCCTTCCATCACAAAACCAGGACACAAATAATGGCATACTTTTATCTTTATCATTCTGTAGACACACACAAAGGGTACATCTAAAAAGGAGCATGTGACTATCACACCACAATTTGCAAAGGTGCTGTTTAAAAAGCTTTGACTAATCAATCAAGCCCTGAGCTGACTGATTGAGGAAGCAGACGGGACGTCGTACCAGTTTGGAGTCTATCTTGGCATCAAGCCTGGCATTGCGGATAAGGTTGACGATCCATCTCTCAGCCTCCTCGGGCGTCATGTTCAGCTTGTCTGCCAGCATGCTGTAGAAAGGAGACAGACAGACATCAGGGTCTAACCTGGTTCAGAGGCAACATGAAGGGTAATGAGGTTTGTCTAGGTGCTAGACAATGTTAAGCAAATGCAATATGGTCTCATATTTATAACTGAAACTGCAGTGGGAACTCTCTCAGTAAGTGTTGAGGGAACTGGATTGAGGGGATACTGATGAAAGGCATAATCTGGCTAAGAAATCGGCGTCTGAAATGTAATTTTTATTCTGTGTTGTGTTTTTCATGAGCCCATGTCAAAGACAATTTTCTGTCATATGATGGATAATAGTTTTCTTAATTTGAATCTATAGCCCCATTTGAACGGGAGTAGTATTATGTGGGGACCTAATGTAATTAATTAATTACTGTGTGTTTTGAGGGATGAAATTTGCTGAAATCATAGATGCATGTCTAATTTCGTGATTTAGCTAACTTGAGGTTTGCCCTGTAACTGCATTCAAAACCTTCCTCTATAGATTCCACTACTGCCTCAATTTCTCATGACGGAAGAAAGATAGAAATCGCACTTGCAGAAGAAGAAATTGCATGTCAAAAAGGAATTATGCCTGAAATTACTAAACGTTTGATTCGTTCATGATTAGTATTGTCAGGGAACCTCTGTCTTTGCTGAAATAAGGTACGTAATTTGCACAGGAATTTTTACTTTACAAGCTACTGACATGGCAGATTCATACAGCCTTGAAATCAAATGATCTCCGCAGTCATTACAAATCACTGGACGTCCCCAGGTTAGTCCTATGTGAATAGGGCTTATGTCTAAGTGGCCTAGCGCTGAAACTGATGGTGTGTACATTAAATATGTAATTGAACCTAATAACTATTTTACTTTATGTAACACTAGATCATGATGGATGCTGCATGAGGTACATGAGGTGTCACATGACCAGTTGCTAATTACAATCTGCCAATGTTAATAAATGTCCAAAATAAAAGGCTAAAATATGAAACAAAACAAAAAAATACCAAAAGCCAGAGACTTACAATAGCCTTCCACTAAAGGGAGCATGATATAGAGATTTGTAAGACTAACTCAATTAGGTGTGGTAGGACCCTTGATGTAAGACTGTTCTCTCTGAGGCCTTATCCTCTTTGATGTCCTGGACACACACTCTCTTTCCCCACCTGGTCACTAAAGCCTACTGTGACATACTGGTCCAACTAGCTACTGTCCCCCAAAATGAAAGCCAGGTTGGAGGCCGGGCTGCTCTTTGATACAACAGGACATGGATGTGTCACAACAGAGAAAGGGAGGTAGGAGGGTGGCTGGTATTCTTTGATCCAAAGCCTTCCCCAGTGCAGCTGGCTTCCCTTGTGGCTTTCAAAATAACTAGACCCCCTCAATACCCCCATCTAGACCCCCTTCCCCCTAACGTTTCCTGCCCCCCACAATTTCATATAAGGGCCCCAATAAATATCCTCGCCCCCTCTGCTGCACTGCCCACAATCACTACAGCAACCCGACATCTCATCTCAAAAGCAAGACACCTAAAACACATACTGTACATACGCATACACACACACTCACTCTCTTACAAACACACACAGACACACTCCTCCTTTGAACAAACCATACTAACACACTTATTTGGTGAAATAGGTACTAATTTGCGAGTGCATATACCTGAGTGTGTGCGTGTGTGTACAAAATAATGGGGGTTATGAGACCTATATAAAAACAATTTACCCCACTAATTATCACTTCCTGGTCCATTAATCACATTTTGTGAGTCTCCTTCAGTGCAGCAGACCGGTGAGTAAGCTACAATCTGGCCAGACCAAACCACTTCTCACGCTATGGGTCCACAGACACATCCCACCACCAATACTGATTTACACTGTTGCTGCCAGATTCTTCTGGTTTAAAGTAAACTAATTTATGATGTCTGCCTTACTTCAAGACTCTAATAGAAGAAGAAAAACTTCTCCCCTTTCTAACCCACAATTTCTTCTTCAAATGGTGGCAAAACCACATAAAGAAGGGAAGTGAACTTATATCAGTCTGGAAGGGTCATTATAAGCATAAACAACAAATAAATAGCATTACCTCAGCATGATGAATAAACTAGGGTCTGGTCTTTCAGTGACAGTGCATGATCTATCAGCACTTTCACCACGGTGAAGTGATGAGAGGGGTTAATAACTGGATAGAAAAACACCAGTTAGGGGTTGATTCATGTGAATCTCAGCAGCCCAGTGGAGAAGAGGCACATAGGGAGGCTGATCAACCTGTCATACTTGTCTCATACTGACACAAACTCCCACCACTAGCCTCTGCCGGACAGCTGAATAGGCTTAGGCTCAACAAAGCCTGTGGAAAATGATGTATGGCAAAGAAATTGCTCTTATGGATCATTATTTGGGACCTAACAAGTACAGAAACTGTCAGCTGTCAAATGACGCCGGTGATGGCTAACACATGTCTGCCATCACAGAATGACACTATTAACACCAGGGAGGCCGGGCAGGGTAGGCTGCAGAGTAATGCTATATTTTGTGGTGCAAGTCTGCAGGCCTAAATGCTGCTCATGCAGAGCAAATGGTGCATCGAGGGATAGTTGCAGCTCATATTCATAGTCAAAGACAATTCATTAAAAGTGATCTGACAATCAGGGTAGCTTGAATAAAGTTGCAAGGAATACTCAACAACCCTGCATACCTTGCTTTATAACAGAGCAAAGGACTACATGAACAATAATCAACACCCGCTAAGAGTGACACTCGTAACCCAGTCCTGACATTCGGACAAGCCCATACACTTATTAGCTAACAATCAAAGGCGAATGCAAATACATTTTGTTATGATTCAGATTTTCCCCGTGTGATTAAGTGATTGCCGCGCAGGGGTCCTGGGTGTTTTGTTTGGCAATTTGGTAAAGTGGGGGCACATGCCAGTCAAGCCCAGGTCAGAAATGATTATCAAAACAAACATGATCCGGTTTCCTCGCCGGGGAGTTAGGCTAACCCCTAACCCCTCTGAACGTGATCTCTCCAGCATAACACAGGAACCCAGTGCTCCAAAAGGCTCAGGGCCCTGGCCTGTACCAGCCAAAGTCATGTAATCTAATTTATAAAGGAAAATCTGGCAATGTTTTCCTCCTAGGAAGGACATTTGTATATCAGAGAGGGGCTTGTTTTATCTCATTGTCTTTCTGAGACAGGTCTTTAACAGCCACCCCTTCTTAGACCTTAGAGAGAAAATAAGAGATGCAAGGGAAGGAGAGAGAAAAAAGAAGCGAGATGTGAGAGGGGCATGGGAGTGGGCTGGACTTACACAACCTACACTATTGACATCCGTTGGCCCTCAAGCCAAGCACACAGCCTCCATGACTGGTTTTGTTTTACACAACCATGGGCCTGTTCCTTGGGGGAGAGGAGATCACTTTCATTTCAACCCCATGCTCACTCTGGCTCCTGAGCTTTCGACTTCAGGCTAGGGGACTCCTGTTTGTCTCAATACCAACCTCACACTCGGTGAGGTATAACTAAGTTAGAGGATAGAGCAGGAGGGGGGATCCATCTTAAAAGTACCCCCTTCTTAACATGGCTGGGTCGAATGCATCGTTAAACACTAACATATGATAGTGTTTGGAGATTCCAAGCCATTTGGAGCAACCTCGCTTTCAGCTTGGGGTAAAATAGATTTTTCGGGGAAACTGAAATGACCGTGTGGTCTTTCTAATGACTCAATTGTGAGGTGGAAAGATCTTCCATTTTACATCCAAATACACAGCACAATCCTTCCAACTACCAGTGAGCTGTTGTGTACAAATACAATGTGGTGATTGGGGGGGGTTTGTCCACTGCCTGCCATTTCCAGTGCAGTGAGGGCTAAATGATCATGTCTCAAGCACTTACTTAAAACGTCAAAGGACAAGTGTGCCTATTGAGGTCAAAGTAGGGTCTTGCCACTGAAACATCAACGTAAGAACTAAGGGAATAAACCCTGTAAAAAACGAAATTAGAAACACACACAAAAGTCTAGACAAAAGGATGTGTGTATGCAATTACGAGTGCATGCTTGAATCACAGGGTCACATTTTCACTGCCTACAGTACATTTTACATAAGCCTTTATTGCATAAAATAACTAAATTGTGCCAACTTCTGGTCTACTTTTGTGTCCCATGCCGTGGGCAAAAGGCAAGCTAAATATCTGTGAAACCATCATGGCCAACAGCTGTAAAAATTGCCTCATTAAAAACAGCCATCAAATTAATTCAAGTCCATGTTGCAGAGGGCTTCTGGGTAGAGGACATTTGGGCGCAAGTCAAATATAGACATGTTCTGTCCATCGTCATAATAACACCAAAAATAAACACTGAAATCCCTGACACTGACCATGATGAGCATTCCTGCTTTAGAAACCTCAACAAACAAAGACCCCAAAACAACGGGGGAAAAAAGGTGAAAAGTCGAAAAATCACAGTTCAACTTCCTATTTCAGTGTTACCACCAACCTTTGTGGTCTTTAACAAGTAAATGGATCCAATTGCAGTAAGACTGCCAAAAAGAACCAGGACTCCTAATCAATTCCAGACAATCTGCAACTGGAGATTTCGACAGAACCTGATCATGTTCCATGGTTCAACCTTGACTACAGACCTCCACAGCTCTGAAACAGTCAATGCAATCATTTTTGTGTCGAGAGTGTGTTCGTGGTAGCGTATTTAAAAATCCAGGCCCGCCTTCAAACTTCCCTAATACACATGTGAGGGGCACTATAATGTGTAGGGCTTTCTCAAAGGCATGGGGCAATTTGTACTCTAAAATAGTGAGGTAATCATGATAAACAAGATACCTATTTATGTATCAGCTAATGTAATATCAGAGTTGAGACACAGCAACATATACAATTCCACCCATACAAAGATGAGGACTAATAGCTGGGAAGGGTGGACGCTCTCTTTATAATCGTCCTTCTCTAAAATAAAGAGGCAGCCAACTCCTATAATCCCTTTTAATTGCGGACAATTACTATAATATTTTTTCTCTCCCCTAATGCTCACTATAATTAGCATTGACTGAATTTCTTGGTTTTGGTGGGTATCCAAGGTCAATTTAATTTTCATGTAACACTGTATTTTGAACTAGGGGTCAATAGAGACCTTCAGAACCCCCTGACCTCCATCCACCCAAAGAAAGGGAGCTGAAATGTTCCTGTCGGTTACAGCAGCTGGCAACATCTAAAGCCGTCTAAACCCTGACCTCTTCCTGGGAGAAACCTGTCCATGAATTGGTGTCGCTCAGGTGGTCTTAAAAGTTTAGTGAGCAGAACAACCTGGAAGCAGTTAAACATCCCAATGCTTAATCCCCAAGATGTGTGGGGTCAGTATGGATGTGTGTGGGGAAGGGGCAATAAACACTTATCTGTGGGGAACATTCCACTAATCACAAGGCCGATGTTCTTACTTCCTGCCTGTGGTCTCCCAGCGAATCTAGTGATAGCAACTTTACTTCCTGTTATAGTCTTCAGGGATGGCCGTCTGGATTCTACTGTGCAAGATGGACTTAGTTTGAAGGTGATTGTAGTGTCTCCTTACAACGGCAACAACAAACTGCTTCCATAACTTGTAATTGTTAAGTTTTATCTTCTTTGGATTGTATGAGTGCACGAGTGACTGACCTGATGCTGATGCACTGGTGAATTCTGCAGAAGGTCTCAAAGATGAAGAGGCGAGCATTCTCAATAAAGTCCTCCAAGCAAGCCACCAGGAAGAAGTCATTCACAAGAACCTAGAAGACAGGTTACATAACACTAGTGTAAATATTATACCAAGAGTTATTTCCATCAGTGTATATGCTAGCTGAAAGTTTCTATTAAAACACTGTAAGGAAGGACAGAGTTTAGAGCTTTTCAGAGACTCGTTATAGCAATCAAGCTTGGGCTTTCTGACTGAATAGCCTTGGAGTCATAAGTGCAGCATTACAGGTTTCAATAGCTCTCCTTTTTTTAAATTCAAGCCTGATTCAATTGCGGGAAAACTCAATTCAGTGAAACCCAAGTCAAATTAACACAATTACTTCTTTTTAAAAAAATACAATTTCTGAGATGCAGTCAGAGTGAAAGGGGTATGGAGGTCCATGGCCACATTCCCATTATCCAACGGTTTATTTTTGCAAAGGCCTTAAAGGAGAAAGCCCCATCTGTATGAGAGTAAACCCAGGCCATGCAGGGTGCTCCAAATCAACCTCAAATCTTTGAATTCGGCAGCCTGCACATGAGACAAGAACGTAAGAATGGAGCCAGCCACTGAACTAGCCAGCCACTGAACTGACCACAAGTCTGTGACTTATCACCCTTCATCTGGTCCAGTGGTACTGTGTCAATTCTACTGTGCGGGATCATTAATTTAGACACCATCTGATTTCCAGGGATGCTACAGTCATCCCAAGACACCTGAGCACCTCCAGTCTACATAAACCCACAGATGAGAGCAAGGCTTTTCAGCAGTCCATGTATCACCTGTGGACTGCTACACTAAGACAGAGTCTTGCTTGGACTCTTTGACACTAACCAAAAAGAGCAGATGGACGATTCATCTACTGTAAATGTTCATGACCCAGCTATGCACCCAGAGGTACCACTGTGTGAAATGCTCACATTCCTCAGTGCTTGCTGAGTTCCAACTACCCTTTGAGTGCTATTTCACATCACAGACCTCTATCTTCAAAAGTTCTCTAAGAATTACCAGCTCTTTGTTTGCTTAAACTTAGAAAGCTGCTATCTGCCCAAGGTTCCGCTTGAATAAATCCCAACTACATGGCGCTATCAGGCAATGCACATTTCAGCTATGACAACGCTTATGTAAGGCTGATAAACTTTGAACAGCTAAGTGCCCTAATTACTGTCATCTGGGATTCAGACCACAAAGCTTAAACAAATTCTGAAAGGGGCTTCAAGAGCCCTTTATGCACAATCTGAGGGTTTGAACTATAGGTAGGCCTATACTTTTCATTCTTTGACATGCAAGCATCTAACATCTGACAGTGATTCCAGATTGGGGTGGAGTGGGAAAGAAAAAACGTGAAACACCCTGAACAGGACAATTCAAACCAAGCTGAACTCCCCACGTTGAAAGCACTTGGCTCAAACCATTGTGAAGGGTACAGTGAACTGAAGACAGGGAAGCTGAAAACAATACCCATATCTGGTTATAACAGCAATCAGTAAATAGATGGGTGCCACTCAAAGAGCCTGATGTAGTCTCTCTTTTTGCCTTCTCAAAGGCTCCAAATTGATGCATTACAAATGCTCATCAAGACGAGAGCCCATCCCATTGGGGTATCTATTTACCCCAACCATCACTCCACATTCTATGAAGCATCCCTTTAACCCTTGAGTGCTTTTTAAAAGGCTCATGTGTCAATTTCTGTAGGAAAAAAAAAAAACTCTTTCCTTATCGACTTCAAACAAGACCATTTTGTAAAAATGTTTGCAGACCATCACAGGTAATGCATTGAAGGTGTAGTTAAACCTTTTGTGTAACCACCCACCTCACTAGACCTGCTTGTGAACTGAACAAGGTCTGATGAGGGCTTTTGTATACTAGGCATGTTCTGATAAGACTGACAGGAACATATTCCCAGGCCAGTGTTAAAAGCACCTGGAATACCTTGGGCTCTGACCGGAGAGGTAGTTAGGATTGAGCATCTGTTTGAACCACAGTAGAGTCTCTGTAAACAGAACCCTGTGGAGCGAGGTCAAGACCAACCCATAGAGTCCTTAAAACGTGCGTGCAAGTGTTTAACAAGGTCAGTGATTGAGGGAGTGTGTCATGTCTTAGCTGAAATAGGATACAGCCCTAATATTGTTGGTAGTACAGTACATGTCATCATTTGGAGATGGCCCCTGGAGGCTTTTGCACAGGAACAATCTAATTTTCTCTGGAACGGTGCTTTGAATTCTTTCTGACCAAGCACAGATTTTGTGAGGGTATAACTAAGTAAAAACAAATCTGAGCAAATGACTTTGGTTACAACTTCCTCATTTGTTAAATGGTGACTTGGAAAGCTGCAGACTCTTTATATTAGCTTAAAAATAGATTAGAACAAAATGGAACCTTTAGTAAACCGCTGACATGATTTATAAACATTTACTCCTGTGAAAGAGCCATTTGATCAGGCCAGATGTTTTTCATTGTGAACGTTTATCGTCAAGAGGCAAAAGATGAAAAAGGGGCCCAATAGCCCTGAGTTTAACCTTTTATTCCTCTGCAGGTCCAAATTATCAATTCATCTGGGAAAACCAAATTACAGTGTGTATGCAAAGAATGTACCAGAAGATCAAGTTTCACAAAATATACATACAGCACCACACCACTTAGGACACCTGTTCTCTCTCTAAATCTGATTACTGTCCATTGATTGGGTCTCTAGAACCTGACCAGCCCCTTATCAGAAGGGCTAAATTAGTCATCTCCAGGGCATAGTTCATCAATGCGGCACGTGATTTGCCATAAATGAATAATTACCTTTATTTTCTCACAATTATAGTATACCTAACTGGGTGAAAATGTAGCACGTACATAGTAAATATTTCAAAATATGCAAGCCCTGGCGGAGGAAGTTCAGAAGCCCCATCAAAATAAAGATTTTTTACAAATTGAGGAATTCCCCGAAGATAGAACTTCAGCTGAGCAGGGAGAACGATTGGAGAGGGGGACTGCGTTGAAACCTTAGTCAGTGGATGCAATAGGTTTTCGCCACAACACACTGGCCTAATGTGCTATTAAGGATATACTGTTAATGCGATGTTCTGCAGTAGACTGACTTGATTTTTTGGGGGGTGAAGCTTAATTGGGATAATTTTGTTATTATTATTCATGTTCATCACACAAAGTGGTAAGACCCCTTTTTTATTAAGCAGTTTACATGTGTTATGAAAAAATTTTTTGTAGCCTAATTGTGTTTGTCCATTCCAGTCTGTGGTACCTTGGTTTGTTGCGACTTGGCCAATCTCATAGCTCAAAGCTCATAAAACTTTTTTCTCTTATCAGTAGCTTGAACTGACAGTAATATAATGCTGGTCCATGCTTTGGAAGTGTTCTGTGGCGTTGATTTCGTATTTGAATTGATTCAAGCACATTGTTAAGAGTTTATGTTGTTGGGAACCCCACAATTTGCACACGTACAATATAATTGTATGACATAAGCATCGGGCTCAATTCGGGCTAGGGCCAAGAATCCTCATAAGCTTTAGAGTTCGGGCTGGGCTCGGGCCTGACTATCAAGGGACATGGACAGGGACAGGGCCAGGCTAGGGCTTAAATTTTAGGCCCGTGCAGATCTCTACATCAAAGCCTTTTAAGACAGAAACCATTTTGGACATTAAGTGAAGACGACGTTACACTGCAACTTGTGAGAAACATAAAATTATATTGAATGACAAAATTTCAAGATGCAACACCATCTTTACTTGATTGGAAATACACCACATGACCTAGCCCAACTCACACTGTACTCTAATCAGGGCCGTTGAGTTTTGTTAAATACTCTCACAAGTATCATTGAAAGGGCATGTTGTATGGTCAGGGACCCTTGGGTGGATACATTTTTAATTAGTATTTATTTAGATTACAGAAATTCTAGAAAATGGCACCAATCGGTCAGTTGTAGAATTTGAGGTGTGTAATTTGACCGTTAGTCATGGATGTCCGAATTGTTAGTAATCGACCACATCAAATTGTACACAAATGTCAGTAGCCCATTTGTCTGGCATATATCACTAAGGCTGGGTTTTGCCAAGGACTTCACAAAACATTGTGATTTCAATACCATGGGTCATGATACAATTCCGATTATATTTTGATTCTTCTCAAAGTATTGATATTATACATTTAACTGTATATGACTGCAATTTGCAGTGAATTGCTACAAACTATACAGTGACTCTTTTTAGTATTGTGATATATGATAAAGTGCATTCAATTACATGTAAACAAAGCAACCATCTATGTGCTGTAGTGCGCTAAAATAACGTATAATTACATGTAAACATACACATTGAAAAACTATTTGCGCTAACAAGTTGAACTTAAATACAAACACTAGTAAACAGGCTAATGTCTGTCAAATTGATCCACAGGCTGTTGGTAAACATCTGACTGCTGCCTAGTAGGGCTGCAACAATTCGACATAATCGACGACGTCGATCATAAATATTCATTTGTAACTGCAATGCACAACAGGAAGTGCTGGGGGCAGTATCACTTCCATTGTCTGCATTCTGTACTAATGACAAAAAAGAAGAGAGTATGAACGATGGCGGAAAGGAGAGAATGTGGGTGATGAAGAACCCCAAAAAGCGAGACCGAGACTTTCCAAAGTCCGGGAGTATTTCACAGAAGACAAGCCAAATAAGTTAGTTACCGTATTTTCCGCACTATAAGGCGCACTTAAAAGCCTTTAATTTTCTAAAAAAAACGACAGTGCGCCTTATAGGCTTGTCACGGTACCAGAATTTCAGTAGTCGGTACCGGTACCAGTACATTTTCACGGTACTCTGTACCAATTTCGGTACCACGGCATATGCGCGTGCGTGCGTGTGAGTAATACATCAATATATAGAATTTCACGGAAATAAGAACTGGAGCATCAAAATATTCTCCTTTATTAAAATATCCACCAATTTCCAATGAACAGATATAACAATTAAATTAACATTGCCCCCCCCAATTAATAACCCCC
>OMOT01041956.1:5661-16022 GCA_900312575.1 Acanthochaenus luetkenii | reverse complement strand
ATGATGGAGGCCGTATTTTGTTGGGTAATAATATATTAAAATAATAATATAAAATAACCACACACCTCTAGGGCTGGGTATCGCCACTGATTTCCCAAATTGATTTGCCGTAAAGCAGTTCTACTGCTTATTTTGCGATTGAGGAAAATATCTACGATGGACATTTTTCTATCGCCGCACCATATATATCATCATAGCGAACAGCCCTACTTCAGGCTAGCAGCTAGAGGAAGGATGACAGGGGATAATAATAAAAAAGAACCGATAAGAGTATCGATAATGTACCGAACCGATAAGCAGTATCAATAAGAGTAGTAGTATCAATAAAATCCTAACGATACCCATCCCTACTCCTCACCCATCAGAAACTCGGACTCACTCCCTTCGTTCAAAAACAAACTCAAAACCCACCTTTTCAAAAAGGCCTACAATATCGGCTCCCACTGCCTCTCCAGATCTTAATGTAACTTTTTACCCTCGTTTATCTTCATTTAGCTTCACTCCTTATCAAACCTTCCTTTCCACTGTAACTGAAATTGTATACTGTGATTTTGATTTCATGTATTGTTGTTGGTTTTTATCTTATGTGATTTTAATGTAAAATCACAACCATTTTCAATTTCTGATTGTTGGTTTACTTTTACTTATTAATTAATATATGGTTGCTTGTCTTCTTTTGGTAATTTCTCTTCTGATACACTGCTGTAGTGTTTTCCATCCATCCATCGTCTATACTCGCTTACTCCTATTCAGGGTCACAGGGGGGCTGGTGCCTATCCCAGCATGCATCAGGCGGAAGGCAGGGAAACACCCTGGACAGATCACCAGTCCATCACAGGGATAACACATAGACAGACAAACACAGTCTCACACACACACACATTCCAACCTACGGGCAATTTAGAGTCTCCAATTCACCTGACCTGCATGTCTTCGGACTGTGGGAGGAAACCGGAGCACCCGGAGGAAACCCACGCGAACACGGGGAGAACATGCAAACTCCACACAGAAAGGACTGGGGCGGAGATTCGAACCCATGACCTTCTTGCTGTAAGGCAATATCATGTTAAATCGAAGGTACATTAATGTAACTGCTTTGGGGTCAATTCTTAATGTAAACATTCATATTTTCAATAATGCACCAGTTTAGAGGGTTCTTTGTACAGCATTAGTTCTCTGAGAATCTCTTTCATATCAAAGCAAAATTGGTATTGTAAGTGAAATATCCCCCAAAAAATCAACTGTCATAACTACCACTACTAAAACTAGTTTTCGTAAACTATATGCTTGAGGATCATACCGATCTAAGTATAGTTCATTTGCATGACTATCTATACACTCACTGTTGCTCCAAGTTTGATGGAGATGGGGTTGGGCTTCTTCAGCATCGGACTGCTAAAGTCCATTTTGGAGACTTTGAGTGGCGCCGGTGGGCCTGTGGAGGACTCATCCTCAACTTCAGGTGTGAGGCGTTGGGCTGTGCGTTTGACTGCTGTCGCTTCTCCTCCCACCGTGCTAGAAGAGACAGGCTTATTTTTCACTCTGCCTCCCTCCTCCTCCGGCCCTGCTTGAGGCAAGACAACTTACCAAGGTGAGCAACTGTTATCTGGGAAATAGAGAATGAGCTATCACCATTACCCGAGTGGCTCAGTAACAAGCCATCAATCAACTGCAGGTACATTCAACTAGTCTACAAGTTACTACCAGCCAGTCTGAGGACTGTGTGCGCAAGAACCACTTAGCTAAAACGTTAGGATAGGCTGGACGAGAACTTATGTGATGGGATGAAGGGTCTGACTGCGATATACGGTCGGTTTGACACTACTGTTGACAAAATGTACCTATTGTAAGTCGCGTCTGCTAAATGCTGTAATGTAATGTAACTTAATGTTGACTGAGAGCGGTCAGAATTCATTCTCATCAAGATGACGTAAACTAACGACTTACGTTAACGTAAAATATTAGCGAGCTAACGTAACGCTAGCTAGCAGGTTAGCAAACAGCCTTGTTCGGTCACTTGATGTTTAGCAAGCCAGCATGTTTTGAGAATCGCCCGTTATTTCTACTGATTTAGCTAACGTTAGCGTTTACGTTCACTAGTTATAGCCAGTGCCTGCGCCTTTGCTAAGCAGCTAACGTTAACATCATGTTCACGTCAGCATTACTTAGCATTAGCCAACTGGAAGTACGTAACATTAGCTCTATGACTGATGTTACGGTTTAACTTGTCCTCTGTGCAGCATAATTTACCGCCGGTTAAGTTACTCCTAGCTAAGCAGGCTAAGCTAAATAATGTTTATAGCTCAACGTTATGTAAGACGTTAAAACTGCACAAATATCACCTCCATCGGCGGTGCAACCCTTGCTGTGACGCTTGTTGTCCGCCATGACTTCTTCAATACAACTTGAAAAACGTCAACGCCTGTTCATGCCGCTAGTCCGCTCCAAGCGCTGTGCTCACTAAATTGGTGTGCGACATCAGCCTCTATTTACAAGAGAAGAAGAAGAGTAATGGGGAATCATGACAGCAAGCTAAATTAGCAACCGAGTAACGCACAGGTAATGCCACCCAATGCAGCATTGATATGTCCTGGGTTCTTTGTTTGACCACCTTTTGCGTTAGTAAATAAGATATACATTCGGGGTATATATCGACATGTATGTGGCAACGTGGCAGCTGTAGCTCGGAAGACGTCAGCCCCACAACGGTATGCTAGTTACTTGTTAGCCATTTGTGACACCAAATGCAATCCTGGGTATATTTTGTGCTGTTACTCTTCAAATGACGTTTAAACGACTCACCCAGCCGCCTTTTAGTTAATCTGAACCAATTGAATATTCTCTCTCTCTCTCTCTCTCTCTCTCTCTCTCTCTCTCTCTCTCAGAATGACTATTATGTTTTTCTGTCAGTTCCTCAGAAGCTTGGTGTTAAGCGATGCACCAGACAAGATGGGCCAGACCCTGTGCATATGCTCCCGTGGTTCCATCACCATCGACAACAAGAGATACTTCTTCATCCAGAAACTAGAGGAAGGGTAAGATCACATGTGACCAATGCAGGTTCAAAATCCTACAATTTCCAGACAAGTGCATTATAGCGCCTCTCTGTTCCCTTACCAGTGGGTTCAGTTATGTGGATCTGGTAGAGGGGGTGCAGGACGGGCGGTTCTATGCCCTGAAGAGGATCCTGTGCCACGACCGCGAGGGCTGTCGGGAGGCACAGACAGAGGTGGAGATGCATCAGATGTTCAGCCACCCCAACATCTTGAGCTTAGCTGCACACACCTTCGTAGACCGTGGGGGCAAGAGTGAAGCCTGGTTACTTCTGCCTTACATTAGAGTAAGTTGCGTGCTGCACTTTGATTTTACCAGAAGTAACCTCTTTGGAGGTGTTGTGATACGTTGGTGTGTTTGTGTGAACAGAAGGGCAGCCTTTGGTCAGTTCTGGAGAAGCTTAGAGACAAGCGGAGCTTCATGCCTGAAAGACAGATTTTGCACGTCTTGCATGGCATCTGCTCCGGCCTCAAGGCCATTCATGACAGAGGCTTTGCACACAGGTACCCCCCCCCACCCAATCCACCCCCCATCCACACACACTTACACATACATAGAGCTTCACTCACAAACATGCACATTATGGAAATGCATAAGACAAATCTTTAGCAGCAACATCTGTTTTTTATTTCAAACGTTTCCTGTTTCCTGAAAAAATGTAAATATTGAAAAACCTGTGTCTGCATACTGTACATACTTGCAATCTATATCACATTGCAATATTCCGCAAAATAATCGCAATATGATTATTTGTCAATATCGTGCAGGTCTTCTCCTTAAAAACACATGTATAACTTCAACCACTTCTTCAGTAAAATGCAAAGCCAAAATAGTTATGGACAGTAAAATTATAGTAGCTCATTAACTAGCGTATGTTAGCATATAGTACAGGTAGTGCTCTGTATCTACCAGACCCCTTAAAACATTAATGTTAACATTTAGTCATTTTTTCCAAACGGCAACAAAAATGGTTTTCTGCATGTTTATTTTAACATGCACATGTCTTCCTTTAATATACCCACACAAACATTTTTTTATTATGATTTGTTGTCAGAGACCTGAAACCTACAAATGTGCTCCTGGAGGAGGATGACAGGTCGGTTTTGATGGACCTGGGCTCTATGAACAAAGCCAGGATTGAGGTAAGGGGCCAGGATAGTTTTTTAAAATTGTATTGATCACTGTATAGGTTTAGATCGGTCTGGCACCAAGCTATATTCCAGACATTTTAACCCCATATGAGCTGGATCATAGCCTGAGATCAGGCAGGTGGCAGTGGCTGTTCCAACGTCTAGATTGAAAACAGCAGGTGATCTGGGCTCTTAGACTTTCAACCTGCTGGAGGAGCTTAGGCTGACTAAATCAGTACTATCTTTTAAAAATAACTTTCATAGACTTGCTCTTCTGTAATCGTTTATTCATTTGGTTCTTTTTATGCTGCTTTTATGTTTCTTTGTTTTTGTTTCTTGATTGGTTACATTGCTTTTTACTTTTTTGTTTGCTTTTACTTCCTGCTTTGTAAAGTGCTTTGCAGCTGTTTTTTTCAAAAATGCTACACAAAGATTCATATTAAAAAGTATTTGTAAAATGGAGGTACATACAGCTATTTATGTTGTCAGCGCTAATCTCCTGAATAGTAGGTCCTGTAAAGTGAGTATCAACATGTGATGGTTTTGATAAAGACTGTGAATTGATTACAGGTGAGAGGAACTAGGGAGGCTATGACCGTTCAGGATTGGGCAGCCCAGCGGTGTACCATTTCCTACAGGGCTCCTGAACTCTTCAATGTAGAGAGCCACTGCATCATTGACGAGCGCACTGATATCTGGGTATGGTTTTGTGTTATTCAGCCCTTCTGGCTTGTGCTCGTTGCATATGACATCTTCTTTAGTAACACAATGTGACACTAGCGCTCTCAAACCTCAGGTCAAAATCATACATCTTTATAACACTTGATGCTGTGCACCTTTTAATGACTGGTTCACATTCTCCCCTTCCTCTTTTGCTCTTCATCCCCTCCCCTCCTCCCCTCCCAGTCACTTGGCTGTGTGCTTTACTGCATGATGATGCTAGAAGGGCCGTATGACCTGATATTTCAGAAGGGGGACAGTGTTGCCTTGGCTGTCCAGAATCCTGTGACCATCCCACAGCCTTGCAGGTCAGTCCTCAGACTGTAGGAACTTATCAGTTTAACTTAAAGTTAAGGGATCGGTTTCTATTTCTGCACCGGCTAGTGGTAGGAACAACTCCCGTTGGTGCCTCCATTTCTCTTATGCTGTGCCCCCAAATCGCGCCACGTGTTTCCCATGGCCCACTGCGTCCTACATGGGTGCAGCCACCAGCTTATGCCAGCTTGCAACACAATGGCCATCAGGTCAAGTGCCGTCAAGGACTTTGGTGATTCATTGAAAGATATACAAACATCTAAGCCCTTTGCTGAAAGGATATTCCTCTTAAGTTTCCCCTGACTATGCTGGAACATATTTATTGACTCATGGGCTGAATCCAGTTTCACATCCTCTTCCCTTCGCCTCTGCCCTCATGTGAGCCCTCTGGTGGCAGTTTTCTGCAGCAACGTTTCTAAAGCATTTGTATTTAACTGTTAGCCAGTAAAATAAAAACCTAATGTTGTTGTTTTTTTCACGCTTTTCCAAACCATGACCTTTCTCTTTTGCTTTTACTGGCAGCCTTTGTTAGCCTGCATGTAAGTGGATACACGCTTACTTGCAGGCTATACTATGCAATACAATTGAATGGAGTTAATTTTCCTTGTATACTAAACAAATAGTAAATATGAACATTAAGTTGTGCACTTAGTTTAGTTATATTGTGCATAAACTGTTGTGTCCTGCCAACCTCACCTCCCCTTGCTTCAGCATTTTAGCAGATGTTTTGTGCAGCATAAACAGAATTCAGACTGATTATTCTGTGACTGATGATACTGTTACTGATGTTTCTGATATTAGTTGTGATTCAGTTATGTGTGTGTGTGTGTGTGCACATGTGCGAGCGTGCAACAAATCAAACTGAATTGGTATTATTTGGTATTTGTTTGTTTTGTGCCCAGATACTCGGAGGGCCTGCAGATGCTGCTTAGCTCCATAATGGTGTCCAATCCCCAGGAGAGACCTGACGTCAACTGGGTTTTCGACCAGGTCCAGGACCTGCAGAGTTGCAGCCCCAACACCCAAACCAACATGGTCTGATTGCCTGATGCACATGGGTTAAAACAGCCTTGGAATGAGAACTTTGCACACTTCAATGGCGCATGTCTTTATTTGAGCTTGAACATATACACTGCTGTTCAAAAGTTTGGGGTCATGTAGAAATGTCACGTTTTCCATGAAAACATCAAATAAGTTGCTAAATGAATATGAAATATAGTGAAGATGTTGACAAGGTCCGATTATTTTTACTTGAAATAAGAATTGTATCCTTCAGACTTTGTGTCAAAGAATCCTCCATTTGCAGCAATTACAGCCTTGCAGACCTTTGGCATTCTAGTTGTCAATTTGTTGAGGTTGCTTCCTGAAGCATCTCCCACAAGTTGGATTGGCTTGATGGGCACTTTGTGCGTATCATATACGGTAAAGCTGCTCCCACAACAGCTCAATAGGGTTGAGCTCCAGCTGACTGTTTCTTACATTACAGCATTTAGCAGACGCTTTTATCCAAAGCGACTTACATATCATCATACCGTTGGCAGAGGCAGCCATGCAAGGCACCAACCTGCTCAACGGGAGCAATTTGGGGTTATGTGTCTTGCTCAAGAACACTACGGCAGGTTTTTTTTTCCCGGGAGGAGCTGGACTCTAACCTTCAGCCTTGCGGTTGCTGAGCGGGAACTCTACCTCCTGTGCTTTGGATCATTGTCCTGTTATAGGAGGAAATTGGCTCTAATCAAACACCGTCCACAGGGTATGGCATGGTGTTTCCAAATGGAGTGATAGCCTTCCTTGTTTAAGATCCTCTGTACAAATCTCCCGCTTAACCATAACCAAAGCACCTGCAGACCATCACATTACCTCCACCATGCTTGAAAGATGGCGTCAAGCACTCCGGCATCTTTTTATTTGTTCTGCGTCTCACAAATGTTCTTTTTTATGATCCAAACACCTCAAACTTTGATTTGTCTGTCCAATGACACTTTTTTCCAATCTTCCTCTGTCCAGTGTCTGTGTTCTTTTGCCCATCTTAATCTTTTCTTTTTATTGGCCAGTCTGAAGCCTAGAAGGCCAGCATCCCGGACTCGCCTCTTCACTGTTGGTGTTTTGCGGGTACCATTTAATGAAGCTGCCAGTTGAGGACCTGTGAGGCGTCTTATCAAACTAGAGACTCTCATGTCCTCTTGCTCAGTTGTGCACCGGGGCCTCCCACTTCTCTTTCTATTCTGATAGGAGACAGTTTGCGCTGTTCTGTGAAGGGAGTAGTACAAACTGTTGTATGAGATCTGCAGTTTCTTGGCAATTTCCCACATCAGAACGTTTGTTTGTGTGTGTGTGGGGTTTTTTGTGTGACAATTTTGAGCCTGTAATCGAACCCACAATCGCTGATGCTCCAGATACTCAACTAGCTTAAAGAAGGCCAGTTGTATTGCTTCTTTAATCAGCACAACCGTTTTCAGCTGTTCTAACATCATTACTAATGATCAGTTAGCCTTTCAACATGATCAACTTGGATGAGCTAACACAACGTGTCATTGGAAAACAGGAGTGATGGTTGCTGAAAATGGAAAATCATTTGAATGGGAAAAATGTGAGAGACCCCAAACTTTTGAAGGGTAGTGTATATTCTTTATTTATTGATTGAAGTCTAATGTAACGGCTTGGGTGCAGACTTTCATCCAGCTTGGGGAGCTTGGCAAACAGTTATAGCTTTCAGTTTGTGTGATCAAGCTTGTGTGTCACAACGGACTCTTCGATTTCCGATAGGCTTACCAAATGATCGAAGTAGGTGAAAAGCCTTAAATATAATTTCGTCCATCACCAATGCATAAGTTAGTTATGTTTTTGACTTGGGGCTAGTGTTATTTCTAAGCTAAAGTGGCATTATGCATCACCTTGCAGTCAATAGAGAAGAGACATGTTTTTCTTAAGTAAAAGGTTGAATTATATAATATAACTTAACCCAAATATGTGGGCAGAATTTTAGACGAGAAAAGGAATACCAAATAAGCTTTGCCAAATGTTCCAATGGAAGGAAGCTACCCTGAGTATAATACACACCAGATTACATTCCAGGAAAAGGGTCCGTTTCCAAACTAGACTCGCTTATTTTTACCCTGGTCACAGATTTTGGGGGTCTTTGTAACATCTTGGGGTCACACCTGAGTGCTGTAACCATCTTAGTCAACCAACCTTTCTCCCCACCTTCACCCACACCATATGCCTCTACTCTGAAAAGCTGAGATGCCGAGCGCTCCTCACCCGCAATGCTGCATTTTGAACACACAGAGGTGCTCCACCATCACAGTCCCCCTTCTGTACATGCCTATGTGGCTTTCTGTCTGTGTAGCTGATCCTGTGTGAATGGGGTCTTTGTAAGACACAGCAAAGAGACATCAGTTATTTATTTACCAAAAAATGTTAGGAAAAAGTGGGGTGCTATTGCTGCAGACAGACCCAAGTTTTATTCTGCCTACTCTCCAATAAGGGTCAGGCCCTGTAAATGGATCCACTTTTAGAAATGTTTTATTAAAGTGAGAATTGATGTCAACGTCATATCTACTATTGCAGTTTAACCATTTTACGTGACTTTTCACTGTGTTCGTAATATTTTTAAACGCAGTCGAGTATTTTCCATTCCAACTACTTTTGCATAATGTGTGTATATAATTTTGGGTTGCTCGTTATGTTTGAATGTTGAATATAAAGAAGGTAACATGTTTTTGTTCTCTCAGGGTTCACCTAGTTCTCTCAAAAGGTCAGGCGGTCTAGCTCAGAAGATCTAATTGGTACTTTATTATTGTATTATTATTTAGTAATAAAATGATCAGTTGGGCATTTAGGTGAAGACTAATGCTTTGTTTTGTGACATAATGAGGTGATATTGGAACTTAAACTAAATGCATTTTATTTGCTTGGCAGTTGACTTATACGGTTTGTTTGTTGTTGGAACAGTTATTGGCGCGATGTATAAAACATATGTTTGAATGGTAAATTTGGATTTGTCAAATGACTGTGAATTTTGTGCATTTGTTAGTGGGAAACCAATATTGGTATCAGCCCTATAACAATCTGAGGAATTTATAAATGTACTGGTCAAGTTCAGATATCATGAAGTAAGAGTGCATTGTTATTTGATTATGCAAAGTTCTGTTGAAATTATATTTTTCTGTTGCTCTCATCGGAAGGGAGGATATTTGATAAACTCTTACAAATATTGAATATGTAACAGTCTGTACATTTTATAAAATGTTCTGTTTAAAACTGCATTATCAACCAAAATTGTCAATCAAGAAAAGTATTAGAATCGGTACACAACATTAAATATCATTACTTGCACTTGGTCAGCAAAACACAACATTGAACGCTAAAAAAGGTAGTGACTTTTGGCATTCATACTTTGCAAGTACATTGCAACATGTACCTTTTATACATACTGTACATTTACAAATTCATCTGAGTTGTGAATAAGAGGAATTGATTTGGCATTGAGAATTGTATTTTTTATCATAATGAACTTAAAGGGTGTGGTTTTATTACTTTAAACGAGTTGGTGTAAACAAGCTTTGTTTTTCATTGCCGTTTTCCATTTACACATTAAATAAGAAACTGAAATACACAAGTGTTCTTTTTTATTCAGAAGTTGCTTTGCTAGTTCAGCCTCAGATGATGTGTGTGTGTGTGTGTGTACGTACTTGGAAACAAATATCAGAAACTGCTCATGTGGCTGGATTTACAACCCTTACGTTCACCCAGGTCAATGGGACGTCCTACCTCACTCCTCGTCCTAATTATTCTCAAAGGTAATTCTTACCCTACCAGGCACAAACACAGACAGATACCCAATCACAAAGTGCACAGAACATCACCACCACAAGTGTGCAGTGTACATGCCCTTTTAGATACACACACACAAACACCCTTGAGATTCATTAGACTTTAATTCATAATACCCCAACTGATTCCCTCTCCAGGCGCACCTACATCCCCAGACTCCCCTGGGATTGGGTTTAGGATGGAGGGGCTGTGTTTATGGGTTCAGCATACACACACACACACACACACACACACACCACCCCCACCTTAATATTCACCATCATCTGCCTGTGAGGGTCTGAAATGATGTCATGCAATACCAGCGCA
>OMOT01041954.1:0-12972 GCA_900312575.1 Acanthochaenus luetkenii | reverse complement strand
GGGTTGTTATATAATTATAAATAATTTGCGCACAGACAATTCTCCAATGACCTACATGACGGTGCCAGATGGGATGTGTGACGCAACTGCAAAGCCCTTGTAATTTCTGGGGTCACTATTTCACAATTCCAGAATGTCGATAATACATTGAAATGCATGTAATGTTTCTGCTCTTATAATGCAGTCATGATGTCCAGCAATGCACTTCAAGGAAAGTGTTCTCTCAAGTTTATGGTGAGGTGGCGAAGGCTCAGGCAGACAGCTTGGAGGTTTGGAGAGCAGGGTGAGAGATAACCTTACATCAGGCTGAACAGGGACCGGTCTCATTCGAAGGATTGAGAGGCTGAATTATAGTTTGACAGTGGCTTGACAGTGGCTTGACATATTCACCTCATCTCAACGTGACCCGGCCAGACCCGAAGAACTCAGGTCTGGCCAGTCTGAATTTCTCACTTAATGTCACTTAGGTTTCAGTTGTCTTCGGGTTCGGGAAAAATAACGTAACCAGCAACATTTTGAGCTTTAGTCAGGCTGGGACTCAAGACAAAACTACCACCTTTCTGGCTCGGTTCAAATTCAGAAGGCAGACATTTTTCAGCTTCAGGTTGAGCTGGCCCCTTGAGTCGAGTCAAGGACAGAGGCTGGGTGGAGTGTGATGAGGTTGGAGGGAGTCTACACATGGGTGCTGGGGTCTCACTGGGGTAGGGGGACGATCACCTCCACGTAGTTGATGGGAAAGAAGCCAGACTCGCCGTTGATCATGCCCTCATACCAATTCTCGTCTATCTGGTTGGTGAGGATGATGATGTCTCCCTCCTTGAAGCCCAGCTCGCCCTCGTTCTCCGGCTCAAAGTGGTAGAGGGAGCGACAGCATGGCTGGTCCAACACCTCTGACTCTACACCAAGATAGATATGGAGAAAGAGAGAGAAAGAGAGTACACAGGATAAGAGGGAGAGGAAATAGATGGACAGATGAACAGTGGACGAGGAGAGGAAGACGTTATAACACAGAAGTTGTTCCTGTATTCACAAGTATCTGTGCATATTTAATTAGTATAGTTAGCCTTTATTCCACTATGCTGGTCAATTAAAAACAAGTTATTATTTATGAACCAGTAGCCTAGCGGACAGAATGTGATAACGATAAGACCAAACCAGCCGCGTGAGATGAATGAAACGGAGTGTGGTAATATCAGTGATGGGATTTTTATATCAGGGACATTTTTCCAAGATTCCAATTTCAACATTGGTTTTTTTATTGCACCAGTAACATGAAAAGGGGAAACATGTTCCATGTGCTGTATATCTATATATATGTGTGTGTTTTTGTGTTACTCACGGTGGCTATTGCCATTGGTAGTAGGGCTCTCAGGCCAAGACAGTGGGACAGAAGTGAAGTGATCAGCTGGGTGAGACGTGAAGAGATATGGAGATGGTGATGAGGCAAGCACAACACAAAAACACACCGAGACACACACATGGTGAAGCAAAACATCTGTAAATGGCTCATATGGGTCTACAGTATACCATACTGCATGTACACCAGTTACGGTTCACTTTCACTACTAGAGGGTAGCAAAAGCTTTTCACAAAGCATCTCTTCAGTGGACAAAGCATCATCAGAAGAGATTAAGCTATAGATATTAACATGCATCCTGGGTGATCGGATTGTAAATGGATAGAGCAAAAAAGAGACATCCAATTTCAATGTGTATACCTGAGATCTAATCTAATCTAGTTTAGTTATATAGCCCTTTTAACACGCATGTCTCAAAGGGCATCATATACTGTATATACATACTACATCATCATATACATACTAAATCATATACAATATATTACATTACGGTATTTAGCAGACACTTTTATCCAAATCGACTTACATATCATATTCACACTACATCATCCTATACTTACTACATATAAATCATCATATAATAACTACTTCATATACTATGTCATACATACATCATATGCTAACTACAGTACATCATATACATACTACACATAAGCGGGTGTCTTTGGACTGTGGGAGGAAACCGGAGCACCCGGAGGAAACCCACATGAACGCGGGGAGAACATGCAAAGTTCAGAAAGGACTGGGGTGGAGATTCGAACCCACAACCTTCTTGTTGAGGCAACAGTGCTAACCACTGAGCCACCGTGCCACAAGACACGAGATGCATTTTAATGTCTGGTGTACATGTAATCCAGCTACATCATACAGCATCTAAACACAATCTGGATATGATAAATATGTTAATGCAAGATGGAATGGGAGCCATATATATTCCCAAGCTTCTATAGGAGCACACATAATGTAGTGTGAAAGCCTGCAGGTTAAAAGCCCAATGTGTGATGACAGCCTGACAGCTTAACACTTTAAAAAGGAATACATACTTTTCCCATTGACTGTTGGGTTGATCTGGATATCTGTAAGGAATGACAGAAAAAAATACACCAGAACTCAAAGACAATTAAAGCTGGGACCGGGCATGTAGTGCATCAAGCTAAAATGTATGCCTTCATATGCGAAAACTGGATGTGTAAATATGCTCTATTCTCCATTGACTTCAATGCATCACAAACATGACCTGAGAATTCATAATTCTGTCAAAAATGCAGTTTTTCAGATAGAATTAAGAATTTGTGGTGAAGTGGTGAATCTACAATCATTACTCCATGAAGTAATTTATTTTCATGAAGATTACATTTCCTAGTATTAAATGTGTACAGTGCCATTTACAGCCAGATATTTTCATTCACTGTGGATGCAATTTTGTAATTGTGGATATCTGACAATAATTTGTAGGACCAGTCATTGCACCAGTTTTGCATTTAAAAAAAAGAAAAAGAAAAGACAACAACACAGCGGTGGACTTTACACTAGGTTGCAGCATATGCATGTTTTTTCTCACCTACACTTTAATAAAAGGTGCAAAGTTGGAGCACATACACTGATTTTTTATGAACTTTGGAACATTGGACTGCATTTCTTGGACTGGCGATGTGCTATCTATCGATGTGCCAATTTTGTTTTTAACCAATTGACCAATTGATTCTATGGGCTGCCATAGATTCCAATTGCAGAAAAAATTAAAGAGGAAGAAGGAAATAAAGCCGACATAAACAATAAGGTGCTGCAGCACATTCAGTGTTTGGCTACCTAACAATGGAGATGACAGAGAAAATTAGATAAAACCAGGCAACCACATAGATTAAATAAATGCCCATTTGGAGGCGGCTGGTCCAGTTGTACCTGAGGATTTGAGCGAGGAGCTGTACGACAGTTCATTGTGCTGACTGTTGTCGATGGTCTCAATGCTGGTTATGATAGACTTGGATTTGAACTCTCTCTTGGGGCAGCTGCTGGCTGTGGATATCCTGGGGTGAGAAGATAATAGGATAGCAGGCAGTAAAAGCACATACGGCAACGAATAAATTACTGTGGCCCGTTAAAATAATATTTCACTATTTTTGCATTTATTTTTAAGGCAGTGGTCTTTGAAATCCTTTCAACAGCTGAGCTTGCAGCTCCTGAAGTAACAAGTAGTGTTGAATATAAAATAAAAATGGATAAAAGATCTTGCTTGCACTTGAAGAAGAGGATGAGCAGCTTCTGCTAGAGCACTGATATATACTATTGGATAATATGACACTGCCACGATTAGAGACTCCTCCATGTTGGATTGACGTTCAGAGGTCAACATATCCAAAGCAGCATTTCTATTGAATGGCCATGTGAATTCGCAGGTCAGAGTTCACCACACGTAAACTCTGCCCCAATGAAAAGGAAAAGGAAAAAACATGGAAATTATGTTTTTTATTCAGCCGTTGCATGGTTTTCAATGGAAGTGAATGATGGGAAGGCACATTTTTGTTCATTTTGGTGCATAGCCTGACCGTGCCTTTAGACTGTATACCTCAGTGTCAGGCAAGACAGAAGATATAAAGGTGTGATAATATGCGACAAAGGGTCGTGGGCTGGACAAAACTTTGTGTATATGGCCGGGTGAGCCACCAGGACACCCTAGAATATTTTCCCTATTAAGCAGTCACAAGCTATGGAAGAGTCAGTGTCCAACATTCTTTTCTTTTTTTGGATCAAGATTAGTTAAAATTAGGGTTACAGGCAACATCAAGCACAATGAATGTCTCTGTTTTGAAAAGGCTTGAAATTATACGTAAAAAGCTCCCAGCTCCTCCTCAGATCCACTTGAACGCTCATGAGGGCGGAGCTGGGAACTTACAAGTTTCCCATTTCCCGGTTGCCTTGAAGGCACGGTCCAGCTGGGATATTACGTTGTTTGTGTACAATTGCTGTGACGACTGCGTTGTTAGCTCTAATGTTGTAGCCTTTTTTGGCGATGCAGTTTGCATAATGTGTAACATTTAAACCTATGTATAACCAATAGGTGGTCATGTAGTTATTTAGCTATAGGCTACTTCGCTTCTCCCCGTTTCTTGCTTCTCTGCCCATTGCACCCCCTGTTTTAAAACCCTAAAATCGCCACTGACTGGGGATCTGCCATCACCACTGGCATGCAGGCTTTCAATGTCAAGCAAAATTACTTATTGAAAAGTATGACAGAATTAAATTATCTGATTCTCCGACAGAGGTACAGTATGTGCACAAAATGGAGAACTTACAGCAAAGTGAAATATTGCTTCAAGTACAAGAGTGTACCTTTCATACCTCTTCTGCAGCTTGGCACTGAGCTCCTCCAGGATTTCAGATGATTGCCGATGGTACTCTAATGCCGCTTCGATCAACGTTGACAACTGGCTCACCTGCTCTACCTATCAACAACACCACCAACGTATGTGCACACACACAAACGTCACACCATTTCTTACAGGATAAATTACACAAAATCCCAGTATCAATAACCGGCACCTATCTCCTCACAATGTATAGATCCAAATCTCTACATATGTTAATATGTAAATTGAATATATATGATAAGGTGAATCTTCTTCTTTTTTCTTTTTTTTTTAACACACGTCTATACACCTTGACACTTTCTGTGGCATAGGAAAGTACTCAGACCCCATTAACTTTTACAACATTTTGTTGAAAAATAGACATAAATAAAACCTCACCCAACTAGAATATTTTTTTACAGTAAATAACTTCTATGCTTTTACTCTTCTACAAACTCTTCAACAATTATTTTGCAGAACTATAACGATGTCTGTCATGTCATGTTGCGGTGGTTGTTGGCGGTGGGGGGTTAATTTCAATAGGATTAATTACTTTACCTACAGTGACAGCAGCGTTTCTGCACTCATAGTGTTGAGCAGTTTTACACATCTCCAATGAAAAAGTGTTACTGTTTACAGATACCGTTATAAACACATGCAAGTTTGGAGCAAATTGTAGAATTTAAAGTTTAACTTTCGTTTTCACAAGGCTAGGTCGGATTCTGGTCTACTGGTGCATCTCCAAATGACAGACATGATGTGATGCGCACATTAGGCAAATCACAGATCGATTTAGATTTCTATACATTTACCAACTTTTTATTTTGTTGCGGACATCCCGATATTGTGGCTGTGCGCCACAGATTAGCCTATCTTATGGGAAACAATGTGGGATACTTCTGTTAACCGTAACTTCAGTTTCTGAACACCAGAAGGTGGATATTTCAATCGGCAGCTCAGGCATTGTATTTTAAAGTGGCACCGGAATGAGGCACCGAAATTTACGTTGTGATCGAGTCCGGTAGGTACCAGTCGTGGTGCTATACTGGTACCGGATTTCGACACCCAACCCTAGCCATCAATCTACACACCATAATAGCAAAGTGAAAACAAGTGTTTAGAAATGTTTGCAAATGTATTAAAAATAAAAAATGTTAATATCTAATTTACATAAGTATTCAGATGATAAAAGCAATGTGAAGAAAAAACATAAAATGTGTCACACCAAACTCATAACATAAAATGTGTCACACCAAACTCATAACATAAAATGTGTCACACCAAACTCATAACATAAAATGTGTCACACCAAACTCATTACATACAATAAATTACTAAAATACAAAGAGTAGAATGATTATAAAAAGCCTTCTGATAAAGATATGTTTTCAGAAGTGTTAAAGGAAGAGGCAGGCGGGGCAGCACAAAGCCCTGTAGTCCTTTAAAAGTTATCAAGCCGATACCAAACTTTTGGATTAAAACAGGAGAACAATGAGTTACAGTAATCCAGCCAAGATGAAATGAAGGCATGAATAATTCTCTGTCATAACAATTCTGGATTTATCAATTTTTTTCAATGTTCCTAAGCTGGAAAAAATGAGATTGCACTAGTATTCTGTCATGTTGCTCAAGTTTGAGTTGAAAATAACTGATTAATGTTTTGAGTGAGATGGCCAAGGGAGGGCAGAATCTGCCAGGATATGCATTCAGGGCAAATACAATAACTTGTATTTTGTCTGAATTGAGTTGAAGGACATTTTAGGCCATACATTCCTTGATGTCAGTCAAACATTCAAATAGAGGGGCCAACTTGCTTGGGATATTGGTCTTAACTGACAGGTACAACCGAGTGTCGCCCGGATAGCAATGAAATGGTATGCCATGGCGATGAATGATTTGGCAGAGTCAATAAGAATGCCATGGTCAATGGTATCGAAAGCCGCATTCAGGTTAAGCAGCACTAGCACACAGAGCACTCACCAGCATCTGCATTCATCAGGAGGACATTAGTGACCTTATGAAGTGCGGGCGGTGTCAGTACTGTGCTGCTGACGAAAGCCAGACTGAAATGTTTCATACACGACCTCAGACTGGTGCGAAGATTCACCTTTCAGCACGACAATGAGCCAAATCACACAGCCAAGACAACACTGGAGTGGCTTCAGGACAAGTCTCAGAATGTCCTTCAGTGGCCCAGCCAAAGCTCGGACATGAACCCCATTGAAACATCTGTGGAGAGACCTGAAGATCGCAGTTCACCGACACTTCCCATCCAATCTGACAGAGCTTGAGAGGATCTGCAAGGAAGAATGGGAGAAACTTCCCAAATCCAGGTGTGCAAAGCTGGTAGATGCATACCCAAGGAGATTTGAAGCTGTAATCGCTGCCAAAGGCACTTCTACAAAGTACTGAATAAAGGGTCTGAATACTTATGTAAATGCAATATTTCCGTTTTTTATTTTGTATACATTTGCTAGCATGTCTGAAAAAATTTAATAGATTTTATTTAATTAATAAAACCAATTTTAAATTAAGTCTATAACACAACAAAGTGTTTAAAAAGTATTCTTTCCAATTTGTGTATATCAAATAAATATATTTTGATATTTTTTCCATGTCTATAACTTCTGAAGACTAATTTCATACCACATGTATTTCATTTTCATATTGTACATATTTTTCATTCATTTGTTCAGTATGTTCCGTTGTTATTTTGCATATCCTCAAAACGCTGTAATTCATATTTTTTCGTACATTTATGCTCAAATTTCTACATGTTGAAGTTTTTTAAGACCCCTATTGGCTCCAATCTTATTTATACGTTTAATGTTCTCTTACATCGTTCTCCAAGAAGTTGAACATGCTCCTTTCAGCCAAGTCTTTGCTCTCTTCAAACTTCTCCAACGCCTGGCGGATCTCTTCATCTGGGATCTTCCCCTGACGCTTCTTCTTATAATCGAAGTCTAACCGGCGGCCCTCTAGCTTCTTCAGGTGGTGCTGCAAACAGGAACAGGTTCATTTCAAAATAGTATATTATAGGGTTGCGACGGTTTCCAGTTTTACCGTTGTCATCCGGTCTGCGAGCAGACACTGGTTTCATTTGATACACAACGACTATACCGGCATTTGTTATTATGAGATAATATGGCAAAAAAAGAATAATTAAACAACGTGATAAATATCATATTTTCGTTCATAAACTGAGCACTATTTGCATCTGTGCGCTACATGAGCAGAGTTGGTTAGAAATGAAGGTTGGGATCAAGTTTAACTTACAGCTGGTCGGGGGAACGGGGGAGGGGCAAAGGGGGAAGCCGTGTTGTCTTGTTCAAATCAGGAGCAAGCAGTTAGACTCGCTAAGCTAACAAGGCTAACACCCGCAGCAGTTAGCTTTACCTACAAATAAAAACATTGAGAAAGTTTCCGCGGAGATGGACATTTACAAACAGGAGACTGAAATTGACGCAGAAGCCGACCCGTTAGACTGGTGGAAAATCTACGAGGCCAGCCTTCCACTGCTATAAACGTAGCACGCAAGTATTTATGTATTTGTGCGACTAACACTCCGTCAGAAAGACTGTTCAATACAGCAGAATGTTGTGGCCCAAAAGTCTCTTCTGAAGCCGGACCAAGTGGACATGCTTGTGAATCTGAAGGCTATCACGCCCTGAGGTACCTGGACCTGAGGCACGCAGGCTTTAAATAGCATTTGATATTCGTATTGCACTAAGTGTGAGTACGGAGACAAATACATGCCTATTTAATTAATTTGACTATTTCTTTGTTTTGTATTTGACGTTTACACAGATGTGTACAATTTGCTCTTTCTAAAACTTTTCATAGCCAACCCATTTGACAATTTTATTTATTTTGATTCCAATGATTTATGTTTTATGATGATTTATTTAAGTAGGTTTTTTCTATGTAACAGTTATTCTTTTCTAAAACATTTAGCCTACTTGTTGCACTCGGCTGGAGCCTTATTTTATTTATTTTGATGTCAAGCACGTTTTGTAAGGAACTGATTAACCAAGAAGGAGTATACTTTGGTTTTAAACTACATTTTTAATGCCTTTGCTCTGCATATTGATAATCCGTTCATTTTAGTGGCCATGTTTTGTAAACTATATTGCTGTTGCATTTAACATGGTAAACGTTCCTTGGCAATTTTCACCTCAATTAGGCGCTTCTAATATTAGCATCGCTGTATGTATGTGGACAGTATGTAGTTTTGACCCAGCATATTTGGTCACATTTTCAGAAGATCCATAATAAATTAATAAATTTAAAAAACATTCAGGAATGTATTTTGTGACAAATAAGTATGTGCTCCAATCATTCCAAAATAAGAGTTGTAGAAATGATTGGAAACAAAAGACTGCCATGACATATATGTTCTTTACAAGGGTATATAAACATTTGACCACAACTGTACATGTTCTTTACTGTACATGTTCTTTACAAGTGCATGGAAACTTTTGACCACAACTGTAGCAGCTCCAGGCTGGGCATCTTGACAATATCACAGATCCCAGTTCTTCACGCTCACAAATACTATGTAATTCAAATATCCTAAAACATAGGATGACAAATAAATACATGTTTTAAGTAGCATTCCTCTTGAATTATTATAGGGCCAAACTATCCAGCTAGTTGTGATTTATCACATATCATTTTAGTTTGATTACTGGCTACTGTGATGTACCGTGATCTCTTTGAGGTCCTTGTCCTGTAGATTCTGCAGGGGGTCAATAAAGTTCTGTTTGACGTTTATATCCAGGGAGTCCTTAATGTCAGCCATCTGCCTCATTGCCTCACCCATATCCACCAGAGCACAGCCTGAGGGACAGAGAGAGACATACATACCATTCTGTTACCAGGGGGTCTATTCATCGGAGCGCTGTAACAGACAAACTAATTTTAAAGGAATACACCATGTTTTTGGTAGATTGTCTTGTCGGTCAACTTGCCTGTTTAGTGATAAAACAGACACCAAAATCATCCTTGTGTCCCCAGTAAATCATTCTGAATCACTCTACAAGGAGTGAGTCAGACTGGCAGATATCCTGACAGTCATACAAGACCGGCGCTGCACCTGTTACGGCAACAAGAAGCAGTAGTTGTGTTTGCTTGCAGGGCTCAAACTTTAGACTGTTTTGGTCGCATATGCGCCTGCATTTTAATCTGTGCGACCTCGAAATATAATTGGGAGCATTTGTGCGAGTGCAAATAATTGTTCTGGTGCGACCTTATTTTTCTCATGGCAGGGGTGTTTTGGGTCTATTATGATGTTTACACATATTTAAGTGTCAGGTAGTGGCTGAATTGGATTAATTGTCATTTGTGTGAATATGAAGTATATAACGAAGTGTTGAATAATATTGTGGCTGCTATAGCTTGGTTGTGTATGTATTACTTAAATAATTGGTTAAATGATTATGGTTGAGTCTGTGGGGAGTGGTTATCTGGGGTAAAGCCTATTTAAACCTGCTCTACCATTCATTGGGAAGTTTTCTCCCTCTTAAGGTAAGTGAGTCTCTGTGCGTTCTGTCAGTAACTGTCATCATCATGCCCAGCCCAATGACAGTTTTTCTTTTGCGAGTCTACTGTCCTGTCTGTATGCTTTGTTGCAGTTCCAAAATAAATTCCGTAATGCATATGCTCTTACAAGAACTTCTGATCTGAGCCTCATCTCTTATTGGCTTCATGGCTTGGTACCCGTACAACATTTGGTGGGCCTACCATGCGTTTTTATGGCTACGTTCACTGTTTTATGTTACTTGTAAACCGTACTGTTATATATATATATTTTTCATCAATAACAAATATATTTTACATATATTATTGGTGCTCTTTATATTTTGGTGGGTGCTTCAAAATTTTTGCTAGTGCTTCTAACTTTTTGAAGTTGGGAGCACCAGTGCAACTTAGTCCAAAAGTTTGTTTTGTCTTTAACGTGATTTCATTTTTTAAATCTGTCTGTCGTGTTTTAACCCGTCTGTCGTGTGAATGATTTTTTTCTTCTTCTAACCGTCTTTTAATTATGTGTCATTATGGATGTAATGAGTGCTTTGTTACTGTCATTGCTTATGCTATCGTACATTCCACTGTTTGTCCCGGCACCTGCTCCTGCTCAGCCGTCCTGGTGAGGGATTCCTCTTTGAATTGGCCCACCCAAGGTTTCTTAATTTTTTTACCTAATAAGGTTTTCGCGGAAGTTTTTCCTTGCATGCATTGAGTCAGCCCATCCGGCTTGACCGTGACGCACAGCTGACCGGCAAAGCACAGGGCTTGTGCTTGTATGTTAATTCACGCTGGTATACGACTGTCATAGTAAGGGAATCTATTTGTAGCCCTCACATCGAACGTTTATCTATTTTATTGCGCCCGTTCTACTTGCCACAAGAAATTCCAAAAGTATTTATGATGGTGGTTTATATTAATCCTAGAGCCAACATGGAGGATGCCACAGCAACATTGCTGGATTTTGTTGTTGGGCACCTCAAGGGCAAGAAGACGCATGTACGCTTATGCTTTGTTTATTTTTTTTGTCTGCTTTCAACTGCAAGCAGCCCCATATTCTAGCTCGCAGGCTTTCAGAAAAATCTTGCATTGACTTTGGCACTATATGTTGGCTGGTCACAGAGAACCCGTGTTAATGACACTTTGTCTGAGGCCCTGATGTGTTCTACAGGATCACCCCAAAGGTGCATTTTGTCACCTTTATTATTTGTGCTCTACACCAATGACTGCCAGAGTATGTTTGTGTCAAGGTTCATAATCATGTTTGCTGATAATTCGGTGATTGTCAGCCTCCTGCAGGACCATGAGGTGGGCCATGGTCCAGCTTTGGATAATTCAGTGAAATGGTGTGATGACTCTTATTTGCAATTCTAAGTTGTCTCTAAGACAAAAGAGACTTATCGACCTTCGCCGAAAGCCTCCTGTCACAGCTCTGTCTTTTGTCAATGGCATAGCTGTGGAGACAGCAGTGGCGAGCGGTCATAATAAGTTATAAATGCGGCGCATGCCCAAGGCATTTGAAAATGATGAGCATTTACATATTACAATTTCATCTTCATATTCAATTTCAATGTCTTACTTTATTCTAATTAGCATAAGTGTTATTTACATTAAAACGTGTCGTTTAAATGTTTGTGTCTTACTGTCCAATTGTTTTCTTTTCAAACTGCAATACTGAGATGCAGTGGGAACGCAGTAAATATATCCTCGCAGTGAGCCTTGTGGGGCTCCGTAGAGAAGCTGCCAGGCTTTCAGCTCATTTCACGCATGTGCATCACTGCCACCAGCGAGCTGATTGGCTCTTCCCTTGCCCGGTTAGCTCAGTGACAAATATGAGCGATACGTTACGTTCTGTACCGTTTTCTATGGAAGCCAGTTTCTGCCAATAAAAATCTTTATTTCAAAGTGTTAGACACAATTGATTTACAAATGCAGAAGTCATCCGACAGCTTCTATGACAAAGTCATCACAGAATTTACACAGAAGGATCGGAGGACGAACTTTGTGTACAGATATGGTAGGGATGTGTGCAAACTTTTTTGTGTTTTGTATTCAGTTTCATAATTGCTACGCTTCGTCTTGGTCCGCCTGTTTATCATGTGGTACCGCTATGATCCCGTTGTTAGTGTGGTGTAGTGTAGCGTAGTGTAGCGTAGTGTAGTGTAGTAGAAGGTTGTAGGTTCTAATCTCCACCCCGGTCCTTTCTGTGTGGCATTTGCATGTTCTCCCTGTGTTTGCGTGGGTTTCCTCCGGGTGCTCCGGTTTCCTCCCACAGTCAAAATACATGCGATTGTGTGTAGTATTGTATATGGCTTCTCATATCACTGCTACGCTGATGACACTCAGCTCTACCTCTCCTTCCCTCCCACAGAAACGCAAATTGAGGGGCGCATCACAGCATGTCTTACAGACATCAGCGCCTGGATGTCTCTGCACCACCTAAAGCTCAATCTGGACAAGACAGAGCTACTCTTTCTCCCCGGGAAAAACTGTCCTCACGCTGACTTCTCCATCACCATAGAGAACACCACAGTGCTGCCCTCACTGACTGCCAAGAGCCTCGGAGTGATCCTGGACAGCCAGCTGTCCTACTCCGCCAACATTGCTGCAACAACCCGCTCCTGCAGGTTCTCCCTGTATAACATCCGCCGAATTCGCCCGTTCCTTACAAGAGAAGCGGCGCAACTCCTGGTCCAAACATTTGTTATTTCCCGACTAGACTACTGCAACGCTCTTCTGGCCGGA
>OMOT01041951.1:0-12724 GCA_900312575.1 Acanthochaenus luetkenii | reverse complement strand
TCTTGGCCGCCCCCGTCTTGGCCGCCCCCGTCTTGGCCGCCCTTTCAACGCAAAGGAGCAGCTGCTCAACTCCGAGTCTCTCACGGATGACTGAGCTTCTCACCTTATTCCTAAGGGAGATGCCAGCCACCCTCCTGAGAAAACTCATCTCGGCCGCTTGCATCCGCAATCTCGTTCGTTCGGTCATGACCCACCCTTCATGGCTATAGGTGAGAGTAGGGACAAAGATTGACCGATAGATCGAGAGCTTTGCCTTCTGGCTCAGCTGTCTTTTCGAGAGCACAATACCGCTCCCGCTGCTTCGATTCTCCGGCCCATCTCACGCTCCATTGTCCCCTCACTCGTGAACAAGACCCCGAGATACTTGAACTCCTTCATTTGTGGTAAGGACTCATTCCCTTCTCAGGAGTAGGCAATCCACCGGTTTCCTGCTGAGAACCATGGCCTCAGATTTAGAGGTGCTGACCCTCATCCCAGCCGCTTCACACTCGGCTGCGAACCGATCCAGTGAGTGCTGAAGGTCACAGATCGATGATGCCATCAGGACCACATCATCTGCATAAAGCAGCGATGCAATCCGCAGCCCACCGATCTGCAACCCCTCCGCTCCATGACTACGCCTCGAGATCCTGTCCATGAATATCACAAACAGGATTGGTGACAAGGCGCAGCCCTGGCGGAGGCCAACCCCAATTGGGAACGAGTCCGACTTACTGCCGAGAACCCGGACACAGCTCTCGCTTTGGGCGTACAGAGATTGAATGGCCCCAAGTAGTGAGTTTTGCTTTTCTTTATACTCCATCTCGTGGTTCTTCTCTAGGTGGTAGAAGAGGTTTGTTGTGTTGGAGTCTGACGTGGGAACCGGTCTGCCGCATACTTTTGCAAAACAATCAATAAAACAAGGCTCAAGCCTAGTGCAAATGTGTAGGTTATGAAAAGGTTTAGAAAGAGCTAATTGTAAACATTTATGTAAATTTCAAATACAAAACAAAGAAATAGTAAAACGCATTAAATAGGTATACATGTCTTGTACTCACACTTAGTGCAATCAGAATATAAGATGCCATTTAAATCCTACGTGCCACAGGTCCAGGTTCCTCAGAGCGTGATGGCCTACAGATTCACAGCACTTTTGGGGCGAAACAACCTTCTGTTGTACTGAACAGTGTTAGTCACACAAACACATAGATACTTGCGTGCTACATTTGATAGCTGTGGAAAGTGGCCTCGTTGATTTTCCACCAGTCTTAATGCGTCGGCTTCTGCGTCAATCTTGAAAATGTCCATCTCGTGGCAACTTTCTCCTCAGTGGTTTTATTTGTAGGAAACTGCTGCTGTTAGTCTTGCTTACCTTTTGAGGCTGACTGCTTGCTCCACTTTTAAAAAGGCAACGTGGCTTCCCTTTCCGCCGCTCCCCTGCTCCCTCGGCCAGCTGTAAGTGAAATTTGATCCCAACCTGCATTTCTAACCAACTCTGCTCAAGTAGCACACAGATGCTACTAGTGCTCAGTGTATGAATGAAAATATTATATTTATCACGTTGCATAGTAGTGCAATACAAGTTAATCCATTAATTTACAAAAAATGCCATATCATCTCATAATAACAAATGTCGGTGTGTATAAAATGAAACCGGTGTCAGATCGCAGACCGGAAGACACCGGTAAAACCAGAAACCGGCCCAACCCTAATAAGAATTCCCTAATCCACAGAAGAAGTCAATTAAAGACCGATTAGCAGATTATTCACAGCCCAGTATGACTGCGGTCAAGTGAGCCGTCTCTTGTGAAATCATGGTCCAGCCAGCCGCTCTTTATATTGTGTTGCTTGTCTAATGGTGTCTCTACGGTACTTACCCAGCATTGAGTCAAATTAACTTTATTGTCATAGCGTTTGGTCAAATATCATGGAGCTAAGCGGTCCAAATTACATACAGAGCCATGCTTGTGATAAGAGCTGATGATCCATTGCATACATTTTAGCGTGACTGTTGTTTAACAGGCAGTTTTAAAAAATAGTTTTGTTCTGTGTCACGCTGCTCCGTGTTTGTTTGTTATTCCAGTCCACGTGTAGAGAACATAAAGCGGGGTCGGGAATAGGGTTGCAAAGGGGCGGAACATTTCCGGTAAGTTAACCCCCCAGCCGTTCACGGCTGTCTGACGATATGGAAACTGAAACCTAAATCCCCCACTACAATGAAGCTACATTCAAGCCCAAAGACTATATCCAGTCAGGTAAGTTTTTATGATTACTGGGGTAAATATATTTGATATATGGTATTTAAGTTTAACTAGCAAATACTAAACCAAAATGTGTTTATATAGTTTCTAGCTAGCCAGTTTGCTGTTCATCTATTCATCTAGCCTATTTCTATTCATTTATCCATCAATTGTTAAATATTTTGAAAGACTATTGTAATTGTTTAGGTAACTATTTATATCTCTGTGCATGGCATTGGGCATTAGTGTTTTTAACAAGCTTTTTTCTTGTCTTATTCTACAGAACAATTCCATGTGCACTATCTGATGTGTGGAGACATTTCGCCCCAGCCAATGTAGAAGGAAAGGCTGTGTACATTTGCAAGTACTGTGCAAATACCTATGTTAAGAATGCCACAAAGATGCAGCAGCATATAGTCAAGTGCCCAATGTTTCCTCAGGGCTCAAAACAAGCAACCCCAGAGAAGAGTTCCTCTGCTTCCATTCCAAGTGAAAATGATTCAGCTGCAGCATCAGACACCCCCTCAACAGCTCCTGGTTATTCGGTAATCAGATGATTTTTTTGAACTCACTGGACTATCGTTGCCAGAGAAATGCTGATGAATGTTTTGTTCGAGCAGTGTATGCAACTGGCTCACCTCTGATTCTCACAGCCAATGTCTATTGGAACAGATTTCTGAATGTTCTTCGCCCAGCATACACACCTTCTACCAGATAAGTGCAAGCAAAGGTCAAGGAAACCATTGACAAAGCAGACTGCATTGCAGTCATCTCCGATGGCTGGTAGAATGTCCGGGGAACTCAACTACATTGTCTCCACCCCTCGACCACTATTCTATAAGAGCACAGACACAAAGGACAACTGACACACAGGCCCCTACATTGCTGATGAGCTGAAAGCAGTCATCAATGACCTTGGATCGGAGAAGGTCTTTGCACTTGTAACTGACAATGCTGCGAACATGAAGGCTGCTTGGGCAAAAGTGGAGGAGACCTACCCTCACATAACACCGATTGGCTGTGCTGCCCATACCCTTAATCTTCTCCTTATGGACATCATGGCACTGAAGGCAATGGACACACTGTACAAGAGAGCGAAACAAGTAGTATGTGAAGGGCAAACGGGTAGCAGACTGGGATATGCACATCTCTTGCAGGGTGTGCTTCCCCTACAGTAGACTGTCGAACATGATGACAACCTCACTCCATTGAGTGATGCTGGGGAGCTTCAGTGTGGTGTTATTTTCAGTAGCTGGACTCACTGTAAACCGACTGCACACACGACTCACCCCTGATCATGTAAATATGACTGTATTCTTCAATAAAAATCAACAGGCTTGGATAGTTACTGCACTTATGTAGTTTAAGTTTGAAACTGAGGCCTGAGCTGTCGTAGTTTGTCGCAGCTTTCTCATTTCAAGAGGGAATTTATTATAGCGTTGTTTTCAAAAACGTTATTTATCTATTTCGTAATCATTTAGCAAATGTAAGTTTCTAATTAAGGCTCATCTTATTTTTTGTAAAGTTATATGTCATAGTCGAACGTGTTAGTCACTGATTTGCCTCGGAAGAGTGAGCAAAATGTTCAGAGCCTTATTAAAATATCATACTTAAACAAAACAGCGTTCATAATTATGTTTGTTATGCCATGAAACAGGTGTATTCATCTGATGTTTCAATAAAGCTTTGATTGAGAAAAAAATATGCTTTTTGTATTTTCTAATAAGCAATATTCATACGCAATTTTGAGCTGTATTGTTATCGATTGGTCCCTAGAATTTGCAACCCTAGTTTTGGGGCACATACTCCAATGAAATAGTGTTGTGATCTGTTTCATAGGGGGCAGTTGAGCCCATGCAGATTGATGCCGACCCACAGGAGGACCAGCAGAATTCCCCAGATGTCAGCTACATGGTGGAGAATGCAACACTGGTATGAATCTGGTCCACCCTGCTCTGCAACATACCCATGCACTTGGATCCCTCCTAAAGCACTGAGCAGGATAAACATTGAAGGGCTGCCTGAGGAATACTGTGGAAAGGGAATAACTGGAATATTCCATGCCATTGAGTTGATATACCCGTTGGCATTGTTGTTAAATTTAGACCTGTGTGTATATGTGTGCATTCTTGTAATTGTATACTTATAATTACCAAATGTCCTCACAAAGATAGAAAGATGAGGAAAATCCTCCAAAGTGAGGACATTTTGCTGCTCCTCACTTCTACAAGGGCTAGTTTAAGATTAGGACTTGGATTAAGGAATATGATTAGGATTAGATTTAGGTTGGGGTAAGGGTTATGGTTAGTTTAGGGTTATGACTGGGGTTTGGGATTAAGATTAGGGTAAGGGTTAAGGTTAGGCATGTAGTGGTGAGGGTTACAGTTAAGGCTAGGGGTTAGGTCCTGACAAGTATAGTAATACGTGTGTGTGTGTGTGTGTGTGTGTGTGTGTGTGTGTAGGACCTGGAACAGTATGCATCAAGCTACAGTGGTCTGATGCGTATTGAGAGGCTCCAGTTCATTGCAGAGCATTGCCCACAGCTCAGGGCAGAGGCCCTGAAGATGGCGCTGTCCTTCGTTCAGAGGACTTTCAACGTCGACATGTATGAGGAGATTCACTGCAAACTCGCTGAGGCCACACGGTATGAGGAGAGCAGTACAGCTGCCATTACTTATCCTGGTGGTCTAAGGCGCATACCATATAACCTTGACATCCTGAGTTTGAATCCGGCCCAGGACCTTTGTCGCATGCTACTCTCTCTCCTGACCCTTTTTGTCTCTCTTCACTATCTGCTATCCAATAAAGGAAAAATGCCCCAAATATCTTAAAAAATCAAATAGAATTACTGGGTTTTTGTGCAGGTCTGGAATGTATGCATAATTCTTTTGATAATTTCCAGGTCTGAAATTCTGGGGAAATGGTGAGAAAATTAACCTGACATTGACGCCATTGGAAACTGTAAACTTACAGAGAGTAGTGACCCTAAATGTGGAAGTTGGTTGTCAAGGGATGCTAAAAGGCAAATGGGCATTTATTAAATTGTGTAGGAAGTATGTTTCCAGTATGGGAGAGGCAGCAAGCGAGAGCCAAAGGGCCACACTACCTTAGAAGATCACTATATGAAGACATTCAAATTATGGCCTGTGATGGTCATGTTTCACTGCCTGGGATGGGCAGATTAGTCTTAGGTTTTATAGAAAATGTTTTCTATAAGAATCTTTTCTTGAAAAAAATACTTCTGGCATTAAATATATGAAAACTGATATGTTTACCATAGACTTAAATGGGGAAATGTCTGGAAAAAGTGGAATTTTGAAATGAAAAAAGTGCAAGAACCCGGTAATTACAGCATCTATTGAATTATTGAAATAATGATCTGTAATAATCAACCTATAATTTCATAATTACAAATATAAAATCTGGAAGTGCACAGACTCCCATATTTCATGTAATTTGCTGTTGAAATACATTTGTGTTTAATTATTGTAGTAAAGGAATTTAAGTGTATACCAATACCCTTTATCACAAGCATGTCTCAAAGGACTTAACAGAAAATTAGCAAAACTAGATCTACCTGAACAACAATCAATGGAATTACAGAATAGTAATTACAGAAGACAAACGGGGAAACAGAACAAAGCACAAGACACACAATATACGTTTTAAGCAGAACATAGTAAGCCTACCTAATCTACAAGGCCTAAACTACCCGGCACCACCAGCCTTAGACCCTCGAGGCATGCAAGGAATAACTTCCAAGAAAACCTTATTAGGTGACAAAATGGAAGAAACCTTGGGTGGACCAAGTCAAAGAGGGATCCCCCACCAGGACGGCTGAGCGGGGAATAGGGGCCGGGACAAACAATGGAATGTACAATAGCATAAGCAATGACGGTGACATAGGAAACAGATACGGTGATAGTGGCAGAGAGATGGGGACATGGTTGGCGATGATGTCCACAGAACCAGGGTCTGCAAACAGCCAGGTAGAAAAAGCATCAGGGATGGGACAATGGCCAGCAATAATGACCATAGGGGAAAGGGCAACACCCATGTCCACTGCATGGTAGGAACACTGCGCCAGAGTCTGAGAAAAGACAGACAGACAGACAGACAGACACACTGCAGCAAACGTGGATGACCATACGAGCCAGGGCAGGAGTTGATGACCGTAGGGGCTAGGGCAGGGGCTGATGACCGTAGGAGCTGGGGCAGCACCCAAGTCCACTGCATGGTAGAAACTCTGTGCCCGTGTCTGAGAAAAGAGGAAGCACAGACACAGACACTCCGGCCAGCACTGATGACCGTAAGAGCCGGGGCAGCACCCACATCCACTGCATGATAGGAACACTGCGACGGTGTCTGAGAAATACAATGACAGGCAGTCATGCACACACTCATACAGACATATTAATGGATAAATAAAAAATATAAATAAAATACAACATATGACAACCAACACAGGGATAGATAAAAGAGAAGAAAAAAGCTAATATTTTTTAAATGGAAAAAGTCAGTTTAATACACGTCCCAAAAAAATGCCCCACTGGCAAAACAAAGTGGATAGACAGACTTCATGTCCATTGTCATGTTTTTGGCATATTTATTAAACGAAGCTAAACTAAAGCCATGTTTGTCTGTGTTCATGTTCCTGTGTTCAGAGAGGTCCAGGGTGCTCCGGACGCCGCAGCAGAAGCAGGGGCTGCCGGCCCCCCTCCCCTGGACAAGGCCTGGGCTGAGTCGACCAGGAAAAAGGCTCTGCTCAAACTGGAGAAACTGGACACCGACCTCAAGAACTACAAAGGCAACTCTATCAAAGAGAGCATTAGGTTTGTGTGTGTTTGGGGGTGGGTAGGGGGTTGAACCAGTTATGAAGTTAAGTAGGGATGAACCAGTCATCCATTTACTGGGCAAAAAAAAACAATATTATACTCCATGAGGTTGAGCCACAGAGAAAACTAGCTCAGTACAGAATAAGCTAATCTCATGCAATGTAATAATAATATTTACTTCTACCAATGGAGTTGGTGGAAGGTTATGTTTTCAACCCTGTTTCTTTGTCTGTATGCACAATATCTCCAAAAGTTATGGAAGGATTGGATGAAACTTGGTGGAGAGATACATTATAGGACTAGAATGTATTCAATTTTGACGATCCATTATTTTTTTTGAAGGATTCTGTATCATAAGTGATAGGACAAAGGGGACTCTTTGGTGTGGCGGAGGTATGCGCTCTACCGAGTGCCCTCTAGTTATTTATGTAGCACTTTTCGAAACACTGTTTCATATCACTTTACAAAGGAATAAAAACCACAAAGAACAGATCAAATTGACAGCAAAAGCAATGAAAGCAAGAAACACAAAAAGAAGGTTAAAGACAATAATAGATCATTATAGAAAAACAGTGATTTAAAAGATGATACTGTTTTAGCCAGCCTAAACTCCTACATTTTTTTCCATATCACTGAAGGATAAAAACTGCTTAATTATGGAAATATTCTTCAATTGAAAGAAACGAGGTCGCACAACTGCTTTCGTGAAAGCTCAAATTGTTATAGAAATTCACACATGTTTCGTGCTACTGCCTTTACATTAGCAGACAGTCGCTAATTTATGGAGTTGGGCGAGCTGTAAAGGGCTATTTCTGATTTTGATTCATTACTATTTCATCCTAGATTCTTGTAGATTTAAGAGACTGGGTAAGTGCACGTATTGGGAGCAAGTGCTTCACAACTCCACATACAAGTCTGTTATAGAAGATCTTACCACCCGCATGTTACCAGTTCTCTAGCTTGCTTTGGTTTTCTAATTTCCTCTCTTGTCTCTCTGTCCTTGGTTTTCCTCTCAGACGGGGTCATGATGATCTAGGTGACCATTACCTGGACTGCGGTGACCTCAGCAACGCCCTCAAGTGCTACTCACGTGCCAGAGACTACTGCACCAGCGCCAAGCATGTCATCAACATGTGTCTTAATGTTATCAAGGCAAGACACCAATCACTTGTAATGGAAACATATAGGCTCTGTTAAAGTTGATGCACAGATAGTGCCCAGAGGCCAATAGGCCAACATTTCCTGTTTGCATTGATCCTGAATGTAATTGTCTTTGATAGCATACACTAGAGGGCAGTCTTGATGGAGATTTGTTTCCCTGTGTGTGTGTGTGTGTGTGTGTGTGTGTGCACCTGTTGATTAGGTTAGTGTTTATCTCCAGAACTGGTCCCATGTCCTTAGTTATGTCAGCAAAGCAGAGTCCACTCCAGAAATAGCAGAGGTACGTTGACCGTTTCTCATGATTTCAAAGCATCAGTACGAGTCTAGTTTTTTGGAAACACATTCTCAGCCAATAGATTGTAGACTCCGAGGTCCAGATTCGCTAAGATTGCGTTGCGAGGGCAATTTATGCATTTTTTTCCGCCTCAGTTGCTTGTGCTAAGCGCACAATTTGTGGCTCAAACAAGCCCTCAAAATGCACTGTCCAACCAAATAGCCCCCTTCATCATTGCAAGTGCAAAGTGCAATCCACCAAGGCTGGCACCCTTTAAAGGAATGCTTTACCCTAAATCAAACCAGTTGTATTTAGATTAAAATAGCATATTGCATCCCATAAAACTGTATTTTATTTTGTTTTCAAAATGTTGAGGTTTTGATCCCAGCTCTGCCAAATCAAGTCAATAGCCCCAGTAACTCCAAGTCCCAAGATGCACCATCCCCAGTTGAACCAGTGCTGTTACAGCTTTCTACTCAGAAGAAAGAGAAATGCATGGCTTTCTGATTTTGTTATTTTGACTATATAGCACGGCCTTCCCTGCGCATGCCTTTATTGAATCTGGGCCTGAATCAGTGGAGAATCCCATGTGAATCTATAGCCCTGAAGTGCATACTCTGAGAAATGTTAGCTGAAATGTGTCTAATTTTGCTTACATAATTTGTTTGATGTGCTGTTGGTTTTCAGCAACGAGGCGAGAGAGATTGCCAGAGCCAAGCTGTTCTCACCAAATTAAAATGTGCTGCAGGTAATTTCCAGACAGCTATTATCTCTTTACATAGCCAAAAACAAACAATATGAACGACAAACTGAGCAACCACCTGTAATGGTTTTGTGAGAGGGAATTCATTATAAGTAGGGATAGCACAATGTGGTAATCTCACGATACGATTTGATTCACGATGTGGGGTTCACGATTTGATTCAGCCATGAATCGATGTTATATTTTTTTTAAATAGCATGATAACAAAGTATGATTGTACAACATTGCCATTATTTATTTATGACTGAACAATAGCATACCATATCCCTATAGGAATATCATATGAATATTATAGCAATACCATAAAGTGCAATAAGGTCACTATAAACCCTCAATTACAAACCATATACACACTATAATCCCCTATAGGGATATTATGTGAATAATACAGTGATTTAGCATTTGGAACATAGAATAAATTAGCTTTTATTATAAATCTGTCACGGTGGAGTCAATTATTTCAGTGTTCTTTTTAAATGGTAATTATTACATGCAGTGTAAATGTCATGATGTCCTCCTTCCTTGACTCTTCCTAGTTATGTAATGAAAATCTTTGTTAATGTTAATAAAGCATCAAGCGTCCCATCGCCAGTGCCTGCTGCTTCCCAACAGGAGCTTAGTCCAGCCTCTAGTTTTTAAAAGATACTTCCTAGTCCTGGTTTTAGCAGACCCACAGATGGAAACAGAAACTGTAACAGTTCCCACGAGTCTGGAGCAGCGCGGAACGGCACAAAGGTAACCGTTCGGCCTGACTGTGGAAAATAGGCTTTTCTGGTGGTGTTGAACATGCTGACTCATATTAGTCACGTTGCCTGTGGTGTAAGGCGATATAGCCTTGCAAAACTTACATATAGTTTTTGTCTTGTCGACAACTCGTTCATTGTTTTCAATTCTCACAGGAAACCAAAAGTATTGCCATACTGTTGACTTAAACCTAGATGGATCGTCCTCAATTAAATGTTCCTCTTCCTTGTCCGCCATATCTGCCATAGTGTTGTGTCGTTTGCGAATCTTTTGGGTGAACGAACTGAACTGAATCCCTTACTGAAAAGATACGTTCATTGAATGGATCAGCAACGAGCGTGAAGGGAGGGGGAGGAAGGGACTGCCGCAAGCAAATGTGATTCTCCCCCTGCAAGTAGTGATTTGTTCACGCCACGATTCGTTCAGCAACAGCACTTCCGCATGAACCGTTAGGCCGTTTCAGTTAACTGAGTGAGTCGCAGTATGCAGTCGGAGCTCAGCCCAAGCACTGAACGATTCAGTGAATTAATCTTTTGAACAAATCTTTTTAATGAACTGATTCTAGTGATTTGAGTCACTGAAATGAACTGTTTTGCCCATCACTGATCGCCGCTTGGCTTTGCAGTTTTGCACTGTAGTGTTTGTGCCCTCTGTTGTACAAACTGTGTAATGGGCGGAGAAGGAAAAGGGCGAGAGGAGAGGAAGCAAGCAGATTAAGCAGCAGACAATGTTGCTCACAGCGCATATGTTCTATGCACATCGTTATGTCCCATGAAGTAGATCGTCATGTTTTTACATCGCAAGTTATCGTCCCATCCCTAATTATAAGACATTTACTCACACTCGAAAATGTATGTTTTTCTAGATGGAAATGCGTAGGCTGTCTGACAAGAACTGTTATGTATCACAGCTGGTGTATTTGAAATACACTTGTAATCAAGGTTCCCACGGGTCATGGAATTTCTGGAATGTCATGTCATGGCAGGCTTGAGTTGCCAATAATTTCAACAACTTATTTTTCTGTGATGGAATGATTGGAGCACATACTTCTTTGTCACAAAAACAATTCATGAATTTTGGTTCTTTTATGAATTTATTATGAGTCTTCTGAAAATGTGACCAAATCTGCTGGGTCAAAAATATACATACAACAATGCTAATATTTGGTTAAATGTCCCTTGGCAGTTTTCACCTCAATTAGGTGCTTTTAGTAGCCATCCACAAGCTTGTGGCAAGCTTCTGGTTGAATCTTTGAACACTCAGAATTGGTGCAGTTCAACTACATTTGTTGGCTTTCTGACACAGACTTGTTTCTTCTGCACAGTCCACATGTTCTTGATGGGGTCAGGACTTTGGGAAGGCCATTCTAAAACCTTAACTATAGCCTGATTTAGCTTTCCTTTACCACTTTTGATGTGTCTTTGGGGTCATTGTCCTGAACACCCTCTTGTGTCCAAGACCCAACCTTCTTGATTATTTAGGTTTTCCTGAAGAATTTGGATGTAGTCCTCCTTCAGTATTCCATTTACTTTCTGTAAAACACCAGTTCCATTGGCAGCAAAACAGACCCAGAGCATAATACTACCGCCACCATGCTTGACGGTAGGTATGGTGTTCTTGGGGTTAAAGGCCTCACCATGTCTCCTCCAAACATATTGATCATTGTGGCCAAATAGCTCAATTTTTATTTCAGCTGACCACAGAACTTTCCTCCAGAAGGCCTTTTCTTTGTGCATGTGATCAGCAGCAAACTTCAGTGGAGCCTTAAAGTGCAGCTTCTGTAGCAAGGGCTTCCTTCTTGCATGGCAGCCTCACAGCCCATGTTGATGTAAAACATCTTGACTGTGGACACTGGCACCTGTGTTCCATCAGCTTCTAATTAATCGCAGACCTGCTTTTCAGTGGTTCTTGGTTGACTCTTGACCATTCTGACCAATTTTCTCTCAGCAGCAGGTGATAGCTTGCATTTTCTTCCTGATCGTGGCAGTGACACAACTATGCCATGTACTTAATACTTACAAACAATTGTTTGCACATTTGATCTTGGGACATGTGGCTGCTTTAAAATGTCTCCAGTGACTTTCCTGACTTTTTCAGATCCGTGCTGAGCGCCATAGCCTTTCCCATTGTAGAGTTTGTGACTGAGTCTAATGAGAGTATCAAATGAGCCCTATTTAAATGGGCTCAGAGAAGTCACCAGCTGTAGTCAATCATAATCACTCACAAGAAGTTAAGAGGCCACAAAGCACATTTGATTGCCACAACTTTCTACATCACCAAAATTGACAATTCCAAGTTACTGTATGTATATTTTTGACCCAGCAGATTCTGTCATATATATATATACATTCTCCGGGGAACCATCACCTTATCGTGGTGGAGAGGTTTGTGTGTCCCTATGAACCTGGGAGCTGTGTTGTCTGGAGCCTTGTGCTCCTGGTAGGCTCTCCCAAGGCAAATTGGTCTCAGGTGAGGGTCCAGACTAAGAATGGTTCAAACAGACCCTATGCAAGAACGAGGAAAAGGTGTAGGGACCTTGCCCGGAGGAAGCCCGGCAGCGAGCGCCTGGTGGCCGGGTTTGCCACCGAGCCCGGCCGGGCACAGCCCGAAATGGCAACGTGGACACTTTTCCATCCCGCGAACCCACCATCCACGGGGAGAACCGCTGGGGTCGGGTGCGCTGTCAGACAGGTGGCAGTGATGGTAGGGGGTCACGACGGACCAGACC